>JAVQJF010065482.1:0-39527 GCA_036023855.1 Gadopsis marmoratus | reverse complement strand
TGTAGTTCATCTCTAGCTGGACCCTTTCTGACATTGTCGGCTCCACAATGGAGCATTCTGATTATTATGGAGTCTAACATCATTCTTGCAAATATATTTTTTGTTAAAAATGGCATGTGCTAATGTGTACAGAGAAAAATAGTCATGACAGAAAGAGATACAGAGATTTTTGGCACCAGGCCTTTCTTGTGAGTACTGCTATAGTGTTATTCTAGAGCGCAAGATATAAAGTGTTGTTGCTGTAACTTGGTATCTGATATGATGCTGCTGTTGCTGCAGCGCAGACTATTGATGGGTACAATGCATTTGTCAGCCCCCCCACCCAATATCACGACCAGCCGTCACTGGATATTTCACTGTATAAGTGAAAACATATACTGGCATTGGATGTAAAACATGAGAATCAATTAAGCAGAATCTGTGAATATAGATGACATAGATTCATAGAGATACTTTTTCTGCTTTTTAAAAAACTTCCTATGCCTTATTTTCACTCTCTAATGAGCAATGTTGCCTTTGTGCTTCCTGGATTGGACCTTCCAAAGCTGGATCTAATCAAGGCAATGGCGGGGGTGGAAGGTCTGTTTTTTAACCCCGTGAACCAGACTGCATCTTATCATCATGATGGGAAGGCATTCATGCGTTGGGGTGGCTAACTATTTAGAGAGACTTGTATCGTGCTGTTTCAGGAAGGTCATAAGTTTAACTTCTGCAATTAACCAATGTCTCCGTCAGCAGCCATGTGTCCAGTTGGCAAGCAAGCCTCAGCCATTCTCTGTTTACTTGTAATTCACTCTGGGACATAAAACCAGCTATTGAACTTTGAATGGAAATGATGATGCATCTGTATTCTTCTGTAAATCCAGGCACTCGTGTTACTGATGGTGCAGTCCCAAGTTGAGATGACACATCTGTCTAAATCATATTTGATGCATAAAGATCTTTTAGAAACCTCTAACCCTAACCCGATTTGATTTAAAAAAGGTTGACTCTTGTGTTTGCACATTACACTAATAGATATACTACAGCAGGGATCTGTTTGCTGTTTACAGAGTTCTTCTGAAGTGAGTGTAAGCGGTACAGGGAGGTTGGTCAAACACCTTTGGACACCTGATTAAAGCTGTTGCATCCCTTCAGATCGTTTGCTTCGATCAAATCAGCGCTTCTCTTCTCGCGCCTTTACTGAGCTCCTGATTTTGATCACTGTTCGGATCAAAAGGACAATCGCCGGGTGAGTTATAGCAAGGAAGAAAGACTGTCTACCCCCCTCAGCTGCTCGCTTTCTCTCCGTCTTTTGCACTCTCTTTAAGACTAAAAAAGGATAAAAAAGGATCAGATAGCAGAAGAGCAGGTTCCATCCTGTCTGGCTTTTCCTCTCTCAACTTGACTGTCTTTCCCAGCAGAAGGCAAAGGGCAGACCACACACGCGGTGGCCCCAGAGTGTGTCGAAACTCGGTCCATCTCGGTCTCAAGAAGACTCTTGGATGGATAAAGTGCTACGTTTATTTCATGGTTTTGTACAAAATAATGACCGTAGTTAACATGCATCTTATCGCCTGGGGTCCAAGTAATCCTGAACAGAATTAGAGAAGCTCAAAATGAGTCCACAGACACAGGGAATGAGAAGAGGAAAAGACTAGCATGGAAAGAGGTCAGAGGTCGGGAGGATTACAGCATGATATGACGTATTGGACAAAGCCAGGTGTCCAACACAGATGGTGAGATCATACCTGGCACATTTTATAAGAATGGGATCGGGAGAAGAGAAAACCCCAGATGATGGAAAGCAGACCCCTTTATAATAGAGTGAGGAGGTGGTTTTGCCGTGACACGTGGCTGTTGTGAAAATGTAGACGTGTGGTGGAGATCTAATCTGTGACCTTCTGGTTACTGAGTGGCCTCTGCAGAAGAAACATTGAATCTTGTATCTGAAACAAATGTCTGACCTCCCTCAGGCAATACCTTTATGGGGAATCAAAAGAGTGTCATATTACAAACACTTTAATTACAGCTACCCTACCACCTTTGTTTTCAGGTGTCACTGCAGAAACAAAAGAAGAAGAGAGAGACAGAAGTTTCAGAAGGACATTAAAGGGTATGATGGGATCAAGAGGCAAAAACAGGCTTAGGGGTGTCAAAACAAGAGAAATGAAAGAGTTATAAGGCAGCGTGGACAAGGACATTTTCTCTTTTTAAAGTGGGATTTCATGGAAGCCTGAAGTTTTATGTGTGAGTGATGAGCAGGAGTTTGAAGATAGGAGGTTTCAGAGAGAAGGGTCAAAGTTGTGACCTCAGCATCTCTCCATTTTGCCATAAACCACAGAGGATTTGCCAAAAGCAAAAGGCCAACGCGATGTTGACAGTTGTGATTCTCTGGGCAGAAAAGGGCCCTCAATCCTTCAGCTTGCCTTATCAGGAGGATACTGTGTGAAATATAGTAATACACTACATTTTGTGGATTATATTGCTGACTAGTTTCTGGGTGAAAAAGAGACATATAGAAACATATGGGGTCTTAGGTTTGTTTGCCTGTGCCGACATGCTTGGGTAAGGAGCCTAGCCTGCCCCATCACTCAACATGCAAACACACACATATACACCATTTTCTGTAAAGAGCTGGAGGCTACAGTATATCTACACTCTGCTTCACCTTCATATAGCTACTACATCTCTCTAATATTAGGCAATTTGCACACCATTAATACAACTTGTTTTCTGTAAAGGTTTGTCTGTTTCTTTCCAAGTCAACCTATACTACGGGACCATTCAAAACACCACGTACTACTGTTCTCACACCAACGCCGTCTCAACTAGTGCATTACAAATGATTGGCCAGAAAAGAAAAAAAAAACAAACAATTAAGGGTCCTTAAAGTCAGTCAATGACGCCCTAAAGTGAACTGATGATTGAGAATGTTAGTGACAAAACATTTATATTGATGTAGAAATGACGGGTTATATCTGTAGGTCTGGACAGGTTTGATCGATGGAAGCTAGACAGAGGGTGTGGTTCGGATAAGAGATGCTGCCTCGGGGGATGTGTAGATGAACAACTTGTACACCAGAGAAAAACACACACACACACACACACACATTACTATAATGGTGCAGCCTCGATGTCTTGCTCAAGGGCACTTTAGTTGCAGCTGCTGGGTGAAGGGAAGGCTAGTCATACGTTTGTTGTTCTTCCAATAACATATCAGCTGCTGGTGAACATAAACTGGTGGCATTCCCATTAAAAGCCCTCTCCTCTATAGCCGTATAGTTAATATACTGTAACAAGACAGCTGTGCAGCCCGCAGAGTCACCAACTCTGGGAAAAATCCTTGTCATGTTCTCATATAACGAGAATGACCCGGCATGTAGTTTGTGGTCAGATAGACAGCTAACTCTACTTCACCATAATGAGCTAAAATGATGTTTCATTTAGGGAGTCAGTGCAAAGAGAGCCTTGATGTGGCTTGATTTACCAGTGAAGGGGGATGTGATGGACTCTGAATTGCTGCATGTGTGAAACCGTAAAGCCAGATGGCGCATAATGGAGTCCCCGGTTACAAACTATGGTTCAATTAGTTGCATTTTTCCGAAAAATACCACAAAATTAGCATTAAGCATGCCTTTTGTTTTTTTGTATAATCCTTCCCAGTTGTAAATATTTAAAATAGACATAAAAATACCTAAAGTACCTGTTTGCTGCATTATAAGTTAATAGCAAACCTGCACATTTGTAACATCCATCTACAAAGAGAGTATTGTTTGCATATGCTCATCATTCTCACTGACAAACCAAGGAAGTCCTGAGTGCACGACTATACACACAAATCCCATCCCAGACTCTTTAAGTATTTTACCAGCAGTGAGGTGGAGGAGTTCTGTCGTTGCCATCTCTGACTGAAGTGTCTCAGCCGTGATGGACAAAGCAGACCCTGCGCGTGTGCACACACACACACACACACACACACACACACACACACACATATGCACACAGACAGACACAAATGCAGAGTAGAAGCACCAATGATGGCAGTGACAGGCCGACAATTGGGTTCTGGGCCAGCAGTACTGTGGGAAATGACCTTATTTGGACCAATCAAAGTCAGGCTGTGTGTTGATACTTCAATTCATATGATAATCACACTGGAGGAATCCTGTCTGTTTGGTTCAGTGTTTACAGCCTTTTGCTTTAAGTCACGAGGGACCACACACACGTTTGGCCAGTCAACTGCCAGGTTTAAAGGGTATTTTTCATGTTTGAGGTGAGATGAGTGCCATGCTGCCAGTCTGATAAACCAACCAGCAGTCGCTCTACCATTAGTGGCCTGGTGAAATGTGGAGAGTCAAAGTATCGAAGGCCTTGCTGTTCCCATTAGCAGCCATTAATCATCCCTTAGTATCCAATTCTGCTATAAAATGGCCACCAACATGGAGGCAATGTATGATTAGGAGATAAGGTGGAAATAAGGCTTTGGAGGGCATGCTGCAGTAATACTGTTCCATGTCACTTTTAGGAATTTTCTCCACATTAGTCCCACAGAGCTGAACAGCATCTCTGTAAACCCAAAGAAACATTCACCACTCATTGTCATAATAATGTACACCCACACAAAAGGTATTTTCAGGGAGGCGATTCTGCCATTCTCTATTCTTCCTCACTCACCCCTTGGCCCCAGACGGATCTAGGAAGAAAAAAAAAAAAAAAATAGGCAACGGAAACACTCGCTCAAGTGGTGTTTTGGTATAAACGTGGCCATTCAGGGCCGGCAGGACTTTTTGTCTCCATGGTGACAGGCTCCTGCTCGGCGGAAAGCAAAGTAAAAGAGGGAACACTTCACAATCGGCCAAGTTTACATCGCGCCCTGTAATAAAGGAGAGGGCTATGGTGAAATAGGCAAACACAGCTGCGTGGCTCGGGAGCAGCGTAGCATTTAAACATTGATTAATTGTGATTGCATGGTTTAAACAAGAGGGGGAAGGTTCTGGGTTATTATAGATTGAGCATTTACAACCATAGCCTGTATAATAAAGGAGAAAATAAGAACAAATGAGTTAACGTGCAGTCCTCATTCAGTCCCGTCTGCCCAGTGCAGCCTTCACATAAAAAAAGATTCATGAGTACAAAGTGGATTATTTATTAAAGAACCTTGAAAACAAACTCACGTTAACTACCTCACCATTATGTGGATCTTTTATGATATTCAACAAA
Organism: Gadopsis marmoratus; assembly: GCA_036023855.1. Lineage (NCBI taxonomy): Eukaryota > Metazoa > Chordata > Actinopteri > Centrarchiformes > Percichthyidae > Gadopsis > Gadopsis marmoratus. The sequence continues at coordinate 34,325 of JAVQJF010065482.1, read as the reverse complement.
ACCCCACTTCTTTATTCTGGTTAGTCTCTAATCTTTGCAGCCTACTTTTGGGACAATTCAAACCTTTATGCATTTTGAATTTTATCTGCAGGGAATAAGTGGGTGTTTGTCTATCCCGTGTAAATATGCTGCAAGGCTGGGCTAGAACTTCAAGGCACACATCCCGTCCTTTCAATACGACCAGAGTGGAATGCATTCTTCCTTTGCATCAAGTAATTACCCAAATCACATTTTGTTAATTACATATAAGCATGAACCAATATGAAGCGCATTAATGATTTAATCCAGATCTCATAATATGTTTGCTTTTGTTTGATGTCATGACAAGTGCCTGCAGTATTGGATCAAATTTCTATGCAAACTCTTGGTTCTTTTAAACTCTCTCCATCAAAATGATTGGAATAACTACAGACGGCAATATGGATTTTATTCAAAAGGCATTTTGTAAGCTGAGTAATTTTTACAGGCAATCTTCCTGTAAAAATATGGACCTGTATTAACCCAGGTTGCATCTAGCAATAGCCTAATGACGTTAAGAACCGTGGGGTGTAGGCAGTGGAAGGACCCAATCACAGGCAGCTGAGGTGAAGGGTAAGGGATTTATTCAAACGAATGAAAGTCCACGGGGGAGGCAAGGCAACACAAGGGATGCGTAGCTGAAGATGCACACGTACGACGACAATGCGCCGACAAGAAACTGGGGGAAACGCATATACGTACACACACACACAGACTAACAAGGGAAAAAGACACAGGTGAACGCTGGGAACAGGTGCAAAGGATCAGCACAGGAGGGAGACTAACGAGGGCACGAATGAAATGCAAATGACGGCAATGTTTCACTTTGAGTGAGACCGTTATCCTTGTCAGTAATTTTTATATTCTGGATATTTGAAAGCCTGTTTGAAAATTATGACAGCTTATTGTCTGAAGGAGGATGACTATGCCTACGAACTCATGACATACAATTGCAGCACATGTTGGAAAGTGTCAAACTTCAGATAGGAGTCCTACTGCTGTAAAGACAAATTCAGCAGTTTCAAATGCACCATTGCAACTTTACTGCATGGCTACCAATGCTAAATAACTAATTAAAACTCAGTGTGGCAGGAGGTCAGCAGGAATATAAGCGTATTAGAAGAAAATACACACATCCATTGGCAAATGTTAGGTTGAGGAATACCATAAAATAACAATGAAAATCCCACACTTTCTGTTCCAACACTTTGAGAACATTTTTACACAACAAGACACACAATCAGAAGAAAGGCAGTAAATTGACACTAAAATACCGCAAGAGTGCTGTGTGGAGGTCAAAGTGACCAATTGTTTTTCGTATTTAATAACGTCATTAACCTTCATTTTACACCAATGTGGTTTGTGTTCCCAAACTCTAATTGTAAACTTGACCAGATCTGCTTTATTCCCCTATAAACGTAGCTGCCAGGTACTCATTTTATATGACGAACACATAAACATTTGGTGTGCAATCTGTGCTGCTGTCAAATAATCCTTTCACTGTGGCAACATCATTAACATTTTCTTATTTCTCATGTCCGCAAATCTGCAATCCAGAGTCCATCCTCGTTTAGTGAAGCCCGGCACCATAAGTTGCTGTAAGTACAAGTGTTCGCCGGGCCTTCGAGAGACTTTATTAATCTCATGTATGAGTCTGGATATGTTTGGTGGGTATTTTCCATTTGAGTCTGTCTCTGATTTACTGGGCTGAGGTGAGCAGCCAAGCATCCCCCTTGTCTGCCAACAAAGCGAGTGCAACTCTCCCAAAGCCTTTTGGGTTGAAACAGAAAGTATATGTTAGCCACCAAGATTTTGAATGAAAAGCGATTTGAGATCTACATATCTACATTTACCCCTCAGTCTTATAATTAGATGTCATGGAAACATAACAAACGTGTAGCATTAACTCTGTGGTGGACTTAAAGTTGATGATGACCCCGAAAACTCTACCTGCCAAATGCTACACGCTAGTATGTCTTTGACGGATTTATAGGGTGCAACTGCCAGCGCCATCATCAACAACACACCAGAATGAAAAATCTATAGGCATCTATGCCTAAAAATCTTTGAAAAAGTGTCATATTATATATTCATGGGGAACAACAACACTCAACTGATTCTTGACAGATCTCTGTGGTGGAGATGAATCACTGACCTGTGCCTCAACAATCACAATTAACTCCTACAACTCCAGCAAAGGTCAAGTGGCTCAAGTAATGTTCCTGGTTGGAAGCACAGAAGGAGGATGTTTCCTGCTTTATTTTGAAAGTCTGTTCAGTTCCTGCCCTTGTGTCTCTCGTTAATTGCCCACACCTGCTCCTGATTCCCTTGTTAGCCACTTCCCTATATATACCGGCCCTTTTCTGTTGATCTGTTTTGAGTCATAAGGCTTGCTGTGTTCATGGTGGGATCAGTTTGGATAAAGTTCAAATGCATGCGTTGTCACTGTGCCGTCGGTGTCGTTTGAGCTGTTGAATTCACAAAGCATCAAGGCAGTGTCATGAAAACACTATGTGATGGAACTTGATAACGGTTCATCCTCAAGGCATTTACTCAGAATAGTACAACTGAGAAGCTGGTTTCAAATTCGGGAGGAATCAGTTGTCTCCACGTTTAAGCTTTTAATAAAGGAAGGATTAAAGCTGGTGTTTTTTTTCAGCACACTAAACATTTGAATTTAATTCTAACATGGAAAAATACAGAAGATTCTGTCCCCATTTCTAATTTATTCTCTCCTTTAAAGTATTTGTTTATGTGCATGTTTCCTCTGCGTGTTCAAACAAGCGTTTTTCCCCAATGTCAGCAAAGCAGACATGATTGCTAATGCTCCAGAATCAAATTATGGTATCCCATTGAGAAGTTCCATTGATCCATCGTGACAGTGCACATATAGTACGCAAAGGCAGCACCTAGTCAGCATTTTGTTAGGGTGGGGAATCTAGACAAATCCTGTCAGACTCACTCATGTCACATATCAAAATATAAAGATGGCAATGCTCTTTGACGTTCTGCAGCAACTCGGCACGCAAGCATGAGATGCAAACATGATGCACAAAGCACAGCGAAAAAATCACCTGTGGGCCAAAAAACACCCAAAGCTGCACATCGAGAGGAATCAAATGCTTTTGCTGATAGCAGGGGCCAATAAACAAAGGCACATCTGGTGAATGTGAAGGTGTGACGGCCTTTTAAACAAGCCGCATGGTCAGTGCAGTGAGATGGCTTAGTGTGGTTGTGGTTAGCGGACACATTGCGGTGTGATATGTGAATTGGAGGATCCTGCCAAAATGAATCCATTCATGAGCAGCACAAAAAGCATTCATTTACAGTCATTTTATAATGTGTACTGTTAGATTATGTCTATTTTCTGAGCTCTTGGAGTTTTTAAGTTTGCATTGTAAAACATTAGAGAGCTAAAATAAGTGTTCATCCAATAACAGCCCATTTTTATGTCCATCAGAGTCAATAAAGGGAGTGTCTAGTCCTTCTGTGCCATTTATTTAAATGTTCCTGCCAGGTTTCAAAACCATTGAATCTGTCTTAACAACTTCAGTTCATGTTCAATCTAAAATGATTTGAAGGAGTGTTGATTCAGTAAATGCTTGAATGGCATTTATTATCTAAAGCTTGGTTTAGATAAAGGTTATATATCAGAACCTGAACAGCAAGTCTGAGATGAATCCATCTTTTTTATTCCCCCCAAGGTGTGTTTTGTAAAAAGAAAATTATCATCTGTGGCACAGGAATAAGCATGAAATGGGAAAATGCCAATTTGTAGAAGGCTCTATGCCCTCAAAACTCAAATAGCTCCTTTTCAGGTGTTGGCTAATGAAGGTTATTAAGTTTCTTACATTTAAAAATATGTAGAACCTCATGCAGTACATTGCCAATTTTCTGTATCACTGTTTGTCTCACTAACATGTTTTCGCATGTAATTATGGAGCTTTAATTTACACTAGATGGAGTTTAATTCCTGTATAATATATGAGTGCTTTAGTGGAAACATTCAGACAGACTGGCTGTAAAATCGGTGACGTCTTCATCAGGCAATCCAAAACTCAGTCATTTGGCCCGGGCCAGAGGCAGAAACTCTTTGACTGGGAAAGACATTACCAGCCGAACCCGAGCATGGCATCACCAGTGCAGCATGGCAGAGTCACTCCTCCCTAACAAGGACTGGTTTGTGTCTGATTGTCACTATGTATGTCTGAGTGAGCCAAAGAGAGTGTTTATGGATGTGTAGAGTGCTAATGTGGTGATGATATTAAGGAGAGAGAGAATGTAAAAGACTGGTAAGAGGCAAGAAAGAGTAAATGAAGTCACCAAGGATGTGTGTGTATTTTTAAAACATTCTCTAGTGTCCATTTAGACTCTCGAACGTTGGGTCCGTTACTTGGGAAGAAACACAGGAGCAAAATAGTTAAACAGGTGTTGACGTCACACACATGGAAGGTTGCATTGGACAATATAAACTACTCAAAAAAATTAAAGGAACACTTTGAAAACACATCAGATCTCAATGGGGAAAAAAACATCATACTGGATATGGACTGGGTAATTTGTTAGGAAAGGACAGCCACAGTGTTTGGAAATGAAAATGATCAAACTACAGAGGGTTGAATTCAAAGACACCCTGAAAATCAAAGTGAAAAAATGATGCAGCAGGCTAGTCCATTTTGCTGAAATGTCATTGCAGCAACTGACAATGGTCCTCAGGAGTTTGTATGGCCCCACGTGCTTGTATGCTGCCTGACAACGTCTGGGCTCCTAATGAAACGACGGATGGTGTCCTGGGGTATCTCCTCCCAGATCTGGACCAGGGCATCACTGATCTCCTGGACAGTCTGCGGTGCAACCTGGTGGCGTCGGATGGACCGAAACATAATGTCCCAGAGGTGTTGTTTTATTGGATGTAGGTCAGGCGAGCGTGGGGGCCAGTCAATGGTATCAATTCTTTCATACTCCAGGAACTGTCTGCATACTATCACCACGAGGCCGAGCATTGTCGTGCACCAGGAGGAACCCAGGCCCCTCTGCACCAGCGTAGGGTCTGACAATGGTTCCAAGGATTTCATCCCGATACCTAATGGCAGTCAGGGTTCCAGTTGTCTAGCCTGGTGTTCTATGGCAAATGCCAATCGAGCTCTAAGGTGCCGGGCAGTGAGCACAGGGCTCACCAGAGGCCGTCGGGCCCTCAGGCCTCCCTCATGAAGTCTGTTTCTGATTGTTTTGGTCAGACATTCACACCAGTGGCCTGCTGGAGGTCATTTTGTAGGGCTCTGGCAGTGCTCATCTTTTTCCTCCTTGCACAAAAGAGCAGATACCGGTACTACTGCTGGGTTAAGGACCTTCTACGGCCCTGTCCAGCTCTCCTAGAGTAACTGTCTGTCTCCTGGAATCTCCTCAGTGCTCTTGAGAGACTGTGCTGGGAGACACAGCAAACCTTCTGGCAATGGCACATATTGATGTTACATGAGCTGGACTGCCTGTGCAACCTCTGTAGGGTCCAGGTAACGCCTCATGCTACCAGTAGTGACACTGACCCTAGCCAAATGCAAAACTAGTGAAAACAGTCATGTTTTGTTGTTAATTTCATTAACACCAAAGCAGTTGAAACTGATTAACAACCCCCTCTGCTACTTAACTGACCAGATCAAGATCCCCGAAGTTTAATTGAGTTGATGCTATACTCTGCTTAAAAAGTGTTCCTTTGATTTTTTTTTGAGAATTGTATAATGCACCATTCCATAGCATTTAGTATTTTCATGGATGCATTCAGTTTATTTTGCCTTAACTTTGCTGTGTCAGTGGGATCCCTTGAACTTGGGTCTCTGTGAGTGCGCCATGACTGAATCTTCCTGCCTGGTAATTGCAAGCACACCACCGCAGGCCCTATTGATCTTATCACTGACTTGGCAAAACGTTTGCTGCATTTGGCTAAAATCTCAGCAGAGCCACAGGAAATTCTTACCAAAAATTTCGAACCGTTGTACAACAACGTGGAAAGCGAAGCCTGTCTTGATCTATTCATAGAACTGAATAAATGACTCCTGCTTCTGGAGCAAAGGGTAGTTTTGACTAACTTACAACTGTTGCTCTTCATAGTCAGTGCCATAGACCTTCTGGATCTAACAATATCTAAACTTTTAAAACTTGATTTGAACATTTTCCCGCCTCTTTTTCAGACATGTCCATACCAAAATAAAACCACTTACACGTGGAATCTGGCCTGCATAGTCTGTCATAACCCATCATGGTGTCCACATCTTGCACTGGCAGGAGCAGCATGTGTCAGGGCTTTTGGTGAATAGAAGGTCAACCATCTCTCTTCACCATGAATTCAAGCCAGATGAGTCTTAAGTGACAGCGTTGATCCTGAACTGAACAGAGACTGCCAGGTAACTCTCTTCACCAGACAAAACACGTCCTTTTGTATACGTTGGAGGCCTGTCTCCAGCCGGACAGACGGATGGCACTGTTTGTATCCTGAGAAACGTTCTCCTCTTTCATCCACATTTATCATTTTGATTGCCAGAAAAGAAGCAGTCCAACTTCCCTGTTTAGCCTTTAAGTGTATTTCTTCAGAGTGTGTGGTAGGAACCTTGTTACAGAACAGTATGTGACTTGGGGAAAGAAAGTGAACAAAAAACACACACACAGGAGACACTTGTCTTTGTTATTTGCTTCTTTTGTGAATAGATTTAATATGCTGTGGTTGATTTTTCACAGCAGGACCAACAGAATGAAATGATGTTTGTGTATTTTGGATGAGGAGTGAGAATTCTTCAACTCCTGTGTTTTTACTTTTCACTCCCAATTCCTCAGTGACATCATAGAATAACTATGAAGGCATATCCTATCTTACTTACTGCTCCAAATGCATCACACTTAGGGGTAGAAATGGGATTGATAGGACCCCTCGATATTCCATGTGATTGCATTTCAGGTGGTAGGACCATTGTGCACAGTGACACAAGGGAACGCTCACCAGAAGATGAGAAGAGCCTTCGAGTGCTTGAAATGTGCAAGACACATGTTAAGGTCATCTTCAACACAGTGATGGATACTGCACCAATTGTTTGGTGCAAAGGAGAAAGTAGAGGATGGGAGTAATAGAACAAGGCAAATTGGGATAGGCAGGCGGAGGGATTGTTGGTGGAGCCAATTAGGTGTTGGCCACATCTGTTCTCTCCCAGGCCCTTGATAATTTATCTGTGGTCAATGGCAGACCAGCTTTGCATGGAACGGATGAGATGTGGTCAGACTTTTCTTCAGTGTTCTCATGAAGCTTTCCAGAGCGCCATGAACACTCCAAGACTTTAAAAATGTATTCCAGTGTAAGATGAAATTAAATATTCTTGGAGCGGGCCATCTCCGGCCAACTCACTGGCACTGTAGCAGCCAATGTATGGCAGGGAATCAGAGGATCGAAAGCCAAAGACTAAGTCTAAGATTTTACTCATTGGGTCCAGCATTTCTGTTCCAGAACTTCTGCCTGAGTGGTTGAATCTGGATATTATAGTTCTTAAAAGGACCAGCAGGCCAGAGGATCATTCAGTTGCTCTTGGATCAGTCCAAGTTTATTCTAGAGAGTCTGCCCCCATTCTTTCCACATACTTCACATTTTCATATCCAAGTCTGCGTGGCTTTGCAGTGTCTATCATATTTTATAGTCCCTACTGATGGGAAAGATGACCACACAAAAGCAGAAGTGTGGTCACAATGTTCCCACCGTGGAACTCTCTGTATTAGTAACACAGGTCAGAATTAACTTAAAATGCAAGGTGGAGGCATTTATACCTCCTCTACCAGGCTGTAAAACAAATGCAATAGTGCAGGAAGAAATTTTGGCTGAAGATTTGATGAAATATATAAGTAAGAAGTTTTTAATATTTTTATTAAAACTTTTCCTCTTGTTGTACATTAATTTTGCAGTCACCCTAGTCCAGATGTCTGCATTATGAGAGGCCTTGACCATAGATAGTTTGAGGTAATAGATAGCAGAGGAGCTGAGTCGGACAACATCATGTTTTGGTTAAAATACAAGGAAATCAGGAAAAGAGGGTGGTTAGACCGAAACAGGCTCAGATGCTGTGAAGGTGAGAACATTGAGAATAAACACGCACTTCGGTTTTAGCCTAAGTTACATTTGTTATATAAATGTGTGAAATGAACACAAACTCCTCAAGTTGTGTTCCTCAAATCAAGAAAGATTTTAAGTTGCTATAATGAACTAGAGACAAGACAGTGGCTGCCACAAAACCAGCTCTTCAGCTGCTAAAATTAGTAAAACTTAAACATGAACCCAGTATGCCACGGAAGTGGCTAGCACTTGAAAATTGCAATGTAAATGCTGACATATCCAAACCAGATCATGTATTTTTTTTTGGACACCAATGTTGTGGATTTTATTTGGAAATCTTAGGTGATTTGATCATTTTGTCAGCATGATGACAAGAGATACAGCAATAGCAAGATGCTGATGAATGCAAACGTTTCCAAAGTGTAGGTCTCCACAGGTGTGAATCGGGAATAACGGACACTACAAGTCATACATTTTAGGACGTGAACCACAGTCACAGTCAATCAAACCTAAAATCATCCAATGGAGATACAAGAAATCCAGATCGCCCACTGGGGTGTTTTCCTATTATCCCTGTGTAGCATTCCTTCTTTGAGTCACTTCTTTCATCCTGGAAGAGAAAAATGGCCAGATGTTGAACTTGGCTGTAGAATTTTCACACAAAACATGGATGAAATATCTGATTTTAAATAACCTTCGCTGTCTGTGAACTGTTGTACAACTGCTGTAAAGTGTTTGGCAACAGGTCACCATTTCACAATACCTGGCACAAACAGCTAGCCTGTCCATAAATCCTTTTTGAAAATGCACGTTAACTCAATGCTTGCTAGATTTATGGTAAGTTGGCTTTTAAACGTTGACTTATTAGAGAGGATAACTTTGTTTCAGTGACTGGATTGTTTCACTCCCTGGTCTAGACTTGTGTCCATGAAAGTTAGTTGTCACAAACTTGACACATGTGTTTTCTGTCTCCCATCTCCTTCTTTCTGGAAACTTTTCCCCCTGATGAAGAGTTAAGTGTATGTTGTTGCCAGAGTTGCTTCAGTCCCTGCTGATGCAGCAAGACTAGTGAGTCATTGAAAAGGAGATCAAAGTCGCCATGACCTCGGGTGAATGTGTGCAATTGGGGTTACGATGTCAAGTTTAAGAGATAGAGTTAGGAGTTACAACCAGGAAACGGGAAGAAATAATCATTAATTACATGTTGAAGGTGCCAATGTTTGTTAAACGCAGCCTCAAATTTAACAGAACTGGTCAAAAACACACAAATGTGACTCTAAACAGGCTGTTTTGCCTTTTCCAGTACTAAAGATATTACGAAATGTTAAAATTATAATGTTACTATTATTATTATTATTATTATTATTATATGCAATGTACAGTAGACTGATTAAGGCAATGTAAGATAACCAAGCTCTACGGACATGTAGGTGAGTTGGTCCACCACTTGGGTCCAAACTGAAATATCTTATTTCATCTATTAGCTGGATTGCCATGAATCTTTGCAGCGACATTCATGATCTCCAGAGGATAAAGCCTATGACTTTTCCTCCAGCGCCACCATGATGATGAGATTTTTGGGTTGTAGTCATGTATATTGGATGAATTGCAATGACATTTGCTATAGACAGACATTCATTTTCCTCTCAGGATGAATTGTAACAACTATGGCTTTTCATCTAGTGCCATTATTGGGTCAAATTCTTAATTTGTCCAGTACTTTGGCAGGGATTTGAAAATAAACCAAACTAAAGACATCCATGTCAGCCTCAGCTGTACTTTGCATTTAGTGTTAATTAGCAAATGTTAGCATGCTAACACCCCAAAAACGGTGAACACGGTCAGCATTATTTTGGCTTGAGTTCTATCATGAGCGATTAACTTTTATAATGAACGAAAACATGTCATATTAATTTTCAGATGATCTAGTTTGTCATGCTTTTGTTAAAAGTGTCAATCTCACTCCAGTTGCTGATGGAGATGAATTAGCCATGTTAATCTCTTGGACAATCTCCCAGGTGAAGCAGCAGAGTGAGTTCGCACACACAGCTCCACTCACCTTTTGTGTGGTATCTTCTCGTCTGGACTTGCCCCCTTCTCATCCAAGCATGCAGTCACCCCTGCCCCTCGTTTGCCAACCTTCTGTAGCCTGCGTCACATCCCCTATGCCTCACATTAGAGCTACGTAATACCTGCTGTGATCAGAGAAACAAAGCACCTCTAATTTGCCAGCTTGTTGCCAGTGCTACTAATTCACTTTATTGCTGTCTAATTAGAGGCAAAACAGGAAGTGGAGCCAAACTCTTATGTCAGATGTTTCAGTGCTAGGTGATGACAGAAAATGATTTGTGGTGTCAGGTGATTTGTTGACTACTGTATGAATCCCTTGTAATATATTTGGGTCATGTAATGTGGTGCCGGTCCAGAAAGATTATTTTTCTACATCCCATTTAATGACTCAACTGGCTTTGTCTGCCTCACTTTCTGCTCATTCACATTCAGAGCGGACAACAGTAAAAACGGGAGTGGGGGCGAATGATTGCTTAGGTAATGTCTGCTGCTTAGCATGGAAAACCTTGTGTTTGAGTTCTCATCCTCAGAAGGCAAGCACAAGTGAAACATCCTTCATTATTTATTTGAATTGCTCATTATGCCTGTACTCTCAATGTCGCTCTCTTTATTCCGCTATTTTAGGCTCTTCGAACAATGTTTTCTTATTAGTGACCTGGTTTGCCTCATACTAACCTGTCTAGACTTTGATTAAGGGTGTTACCATGGTAATGGCCAACACAGGAAGCAGAAGAAACAGGGGAGGGCTTCCTGGTTTATAATTTTTGGGTGTCCTGTGCCTGGGGCACACAGATGGTTGAGGACAAAACACTGAGTTGCATGAGACCACCTGAATTACCATCGGCTTGGAGAGTGAAAAGATACAGATAGAAATTATGATATTTTATTAGATTATGAAAACAGAAATACTCTTCCTATGTAGGAGATACTAAAAGTTGGTCCATTAATGAACCCTACAAAATGTATTACAAGCACGTAGAGCAAGTGGAATGCCATTAAAGCGCGTCTGTGTTCTTACTTGGTTTCATTCACGTTTGGCGGACACCTGAAGGCTTAAGGGGTTTTCAGTTTCACTGGCCTGCCAGAGTAAAGCCAGGAATTTTCAGGAAGTCAATAGGGAAGATTAACCTTTGACTGAATCAAAGCAGAAGAAGATGACTGGACAGATATTTCAGGAGGATTTTTACTGAGATTGGTGAACAATCAATCTGTACATGAGCTAAATAAAGAGTTTTACTTCCAATGTAGACACAACCTCTTTAAAGTGACACACAGTGGAATTTAGACTACATGAATTCAGATTTTAAAGTCAAATATTTCAGGGTTGATTAGCTTTCACTATTAGGTATACAGTTGCTTATAAGATTCAATTCTTTATGGCAATTATTTGCTTCCATAATTACATATGTCCATCTGGGACACCCATTTAATACGTGTAACGTGTACATTTTTGATGCAAGTATTTAAGCAAAAGTGTCATATTCCGTAACAATATCATTATTAAAACCTATCACAGAGCATGGCGCTAGACAAATTGTTGTAATCTGAGAATGGTGGAATTGTTGGGTCTAAACATAGAGTTGGTCTAGCGCTATATAAATAAAATTGAATCGAGAACAGGATGGCTTTTTTACAGCACGTACCATTTAAATGTTATCAATAGTGTCTTGCAGTGCATTACAAGAAGAGACACATAGGACCGAATCATCTGCATAAAGATGTATTTGACAAATCTTGCATGGAAGAGACCATTCATGTACTGTAAATGGGGAACAGCACAGGGACCAAAATGGATTCCTATGATACACTAACAGCAGAGATTTAGATTTTGTGTCCCTACCTTCTCAAACTCTGTCTGATATACAGCTCTTGAAACAGTCTTTTTGGTTAGCAAATAAATATAAAAATGAAAAAATCTCTTGTATAAAAGAAAAAAGTATTAAATCCTTAATTTATGAAAGCTAATAAACAGATATTGACTTAATGGTAAACAACCATCAGATTTAATACTTGGAGGCTGAGTGCTGCCGGCTTTATTTTATGTCAGTATTTAGCCGGGTCTGAGATGGCGCCTGTGACCAAGTCCTGGTAATATTTCTGACTTGGCAGGTCTGACTGTCCATGTGATCCTAAATAAAAACAAGAATATCAAGCCAAAATACTTCATTACCTCCCGTTACCTCGCAAATAATCCCCTATTTGGGTGTTTTTAATTGCACGGACATTGTGTTTGGAGCTTGTCTGCTCTGACTGGCAGGTAGTTTGTAGCTGAGGTTTACAAGCTCTATATTTAAATGAATGATTGTGCAACCCACACGACAGTAAGCTACAGTGCTAACAGCACAGCAAAGAAGGAAAAGACTTAATAGAATGATTTCCATACAGTGGTGCTGGCATGTAAAGGATACCTAATTTGAAATGTGAGCTCTCTACACATTAAGTGTATTTTGGATTGTAAAAGACGCTGAATGTGCTCTGCTCGGTTTGGGCGATGTGCTGCCTTTCTGCAAAACAGGAACACTCATAGGCCCCCTTGTGGAGGCCTTGAATAAGAGTGTGTGTGTGTGTGTGTGTGTGTAATGGCAGTGGAGAGGCTTAACTGGATATCTTTATTAAATTGTGTATTTGTGTGCATTTCTATATGCATAACTGTACAATGTGACTATACACAGCATGCCATTTCTGCATTTGTGCGTGACCAAGTGCAAAATCTGTGAACTGTGTGCTCTTGCATGTGTGTTGTCAGTGCAGGTCCAGATCAGGAGCAGATGATGGGGTGTGTGTGTGTCTAGAGGTCCCTCTGGCTCCCATGGTTTCTCTCTCTATCCCCTCCTCCCTCTGATTCTCCCCTCCCTCTCTCTTTCCCTTCTCCATTTCACCCCCTTCTCTCTGCTAACTCAAGCGCCACCTCCCTCTCACACATGCAATAGCACTCCACTCTGAGGCAGAGGCAGCCATTTTAACCCTTCGCAAGGACTTTGATATCCTTGTGAGATTAAGTTGGAGCTTCAGAGGAGAGTGGGGTCTTTGTGGTCAATCCATACTTTGGAGTTCAGGCTTAAGGCTAGAGTTAAGATTAGGCTTGCTTTTATATAAGGTTAAATTGGCTGAGATAGCTGGATTTGGGGTTTGGGTTAGGCAGGTTTTCATGGTACAGCACAGTAAGACAAACAGATGTGTGTGTTTGTGTGTGTGTGTGTGTGAAAGAAAATGGAGAGACACAGATGAGCAAGCATCCCTTATATTGCTTCTGCGTGTGTGCGCCTTTCTTACAACTGTATTCAATTACTGTATGTGACAGCCACAAATTATATGCTGCCAATCACAACCGTTATTGAAACATATCCACTTCCCATTTATATGTTTTCTATTAAATTCTTGTCATGAGCTGCGTCATGACATTTTTGACATACAAGTAAAACGTTCACTCAGTTGCTTCCTTACATCGCATTTACAAGCCATTGATATGGGCCAACACATTCATAGAGAGGTTTTAACCAAATAGACACATTTCCAGCCATTTTTCAGATCCTGATGCATCATGGGATGGAGGCCTGTAAGATTCATAAATATGAAAAACAGGAACGTCAGTTGAATAGCACCACAACTCTGTCTGTACTTCTGTCCGTCTGGCTGGCTCACAGGCAGGGTGTGGTTTAATATCCTGTTCCCTCTGTTCTTTCTCGTTTTCCTGTATGTGGTTAGCATTAGAACAAAAGAATTTCAAAAGGGCTAGAATTATGTATTTTCAGCTACGGTATTGAACACTTATTGAAGTTTGAGTGAATTGTTCTCTACCAAATATTACCAAAAAAAGAAATTCACTTTACGTTTAAATGTTAGTTTGGAAAGCAGTGAAAAATGTCTGGTAAAGAAACAATACTAAAGACAAGCTGTTTAAGTAGAAGCACTGACGATTTCTGAAGAGCTGTGCCATCTCCCTCCAAGGGGAAGAGTGACGGTTGATTAATGGCGTTGTGGTTTTGGCTCGAGCAATATATCCGTTCGCACTGCCGTATAAGCCGTGTCTGAGTGAAAACGAATTGGAGAAAGGCAAAGGGTTTTTGTCTTTTGAGGCAGAAAGGACCCAGAAAGGTAATGTTGACATAAGAATGTGATCAACACAGGTAGTTCATGAGAGATGCGCCCTTTCTACAACTAATCCTGCAAGCCTCCTGTTGGTAGAAGCTTAAATATCAGACTGCATACAGCACAGGATACAGAGGTACAGAAATAAATTCACCGGCTTCTGCCAAACTACTTAAACCAGCACATGGGTTCAGAATCTGTCAAGGGAGCAGTTCACATGATCATTACGTATGTGACTCACACACACACGACTGTGGAAACAAGTGTGTGCACAGGTAGGTCTGCACGTGTGCATGAATGGACACACAGTCCAATCTTATGTGATTGAGTGAAAAGGGGAAAATGTGCAAGAGGAGAGAGAGGGAGGGAGGGAGAAAAGAGACAGAGGGAGAGAAGGAATGAGAAGAGAAAAAGGGGAGAGACAGAGGGGAGCAGGGTTTCCAGTGGATCCAGGTGGACATGTGGTGTTGTCATATGGGGTCAGGGTCCTGCTGGACCGTAGGGAGGTGCTGGTGAGCTCCCTGTCCAGCCGAAGCTCTTCCCTTCTGGACACGCGCTGAGCCAGTGGAGCCTGGATCCATCCTTCAAGCTCTCCCTTCCTCCCTTTCGTCCCCCTCCTCCTGCTCTTCTTTCCCAGGCCCATTGCCACGTTGCTGAGTGAACTCATTAGAGCAAGGGAGAGAGGGAGAAAAGTGCTAAGCACCTCCACGTGGGCTAATCCATTTTTCGCCTCTTCTGCCTTCTTTCAGCTTTTCCCTCTTAGGGAAAATCCGCTTCTTCACTTATCGTTTCTGATATATATATTTTTCGGTTTTCAGGCTTGTGGTCAAGTCGAATATGCTTACAATACTGCAAAAGATGTTTCTAAACATCTTTGCTTCTCTGTGAAAATCTTGTGACTCAGGTCTGTGTGCGTGTGTGTGCATGTGTTTGCCTGCATTGCTGAGTTTCCAGTCTGGTGTGAGCTTTAAATATGCTGTTCTCCCCACAAGATAAACTTCCTGAAGCATATGCATTTTAATTGCCACAGTTTCTTATTTGAGCCAAATTCAACTCATTTAACTCACTTGAAAACAGAGGTAGCCCTCATCAAAACTATACTCTTATGCATTGTTGCCATCTAGTGGACATTTTTGCTAACAACATATTTATGTGTCATAACTGAGTCTTTTTGTATTGGCATGTTTACAGAGGCCTAATTGCATGTGAGCATTGTAATAAGATACCTAAAGAGCTACCATATTAGTCTTGGCTATAAAATAGTGTCAGTTTTCTTGTTTATTCATGAAATATTGGTCATAGTCTTTATACCTCTGTATCATGCAGCCAAACAGAATTTTCTCTTGCAGACAGGATTCATAAAAGGTTTGGGTTTAATAACATTTCAGGTGCATTTTAGTCTTGTGTGTCATCATGACACCATTTGCGTGATTTCATTTGTTCCACACTGTAATTAATAATTTCCATAATTTGACAGTTCATAATATTCTTGTTTTAATGTGAATCCCCCTGGGCATCATCGCTGCACAAACATGGTACAAAAACAACAACCTAGACTGATTTTGTTTATGGAAAACGGTGAAAATGCTCTACAGTGGAACATTTGGACCTATGTCCATTTCTGAGCATGGGAAAATAAACTTTGGAGTTTCAAAACTTTAGCATCTCACTGCTGCCAATTCTTTTTCTCCCCTTTCATTAACTACCAGCCAGGGATGGTAACACAAACAAAGCAAAACTCAACTTAAGGAAAGCTCAAATAACAAACAGAAGATGTGTTTCAATTGAATTTGCTATTAAGAATACTGCAGGACATGTTGGGCAGATTATTGCAGGCATATATATTTATTTCCGTTTGTGGTCAAAGAAGCAATTTAAGGGTAAAGACTTCTTTGACTTTTTTCTGAATTCCTGAGTCTCTCTTGTTGTTGATTGTTGAGGACATCTGATAGATTTAACTGAGCAGGGCAAGTCATTTATATTACATGTTTGAGGGTGTCATCCCTCCCCCGCCTCTGAAGGAGCTGACAGAAGCACGCACCCATTTTAGTAAGGTGCTAGCTCAGAGGTAGGAAGGGGGAGGGAGCTGTACACCTACACCTTTGAGAGAATATTAGATTTTTCATTCTGTGCATTGAGTCCATAGAGAGGGCACTCATAGCTAAGCAAAACCTCAAACATCCAAATGTCCTAGTAAAGTTTTTAAAACTTTTATACAAAATAGAACATAATGAAATACCCCCCCCCCCCATATGCTGTATACTGTAATATACATCATCAAATGTTTTTCCATTCTGTAATTTTTTTGTGCTTTGATTCAACCTGAAATACTCTGATAGATCTGGTGATAGATCTGCAGAGAGAAGCCCTAAACTATCTGAAATTCTCATTTTGATGCAAAAAGTTGACCAGCGTGTCTATGAGCGACTGTCTCTACAGTTTCTACAGAGTCAGTTTGATTGTTGTGCAAAGATCCTAAATAGTAACGCTTTGGAAAATTATCACGAGGAAACCACAAGTGAGGTCCATAATAGATTGAAGTCTGGCAATCACATCATTTTGTTACTGATGACTTGGCTCGCCTATTCCTGTTGCATGAACAGTAATCCATTGTTCCCCTGCCCTTAAGGCATGCTGGGAAAAAAACACCCTGTGGGACAAGAATTAATGTCATAAAAGCTGCCAAAGGCGTAATGCTTGGGCAGGTTACACACAATAAATTTAATTTCACACACAATAAACATATTTTTCACTCAGTCGGTCAGTTTCGGCATGGCAATGGCATTCACCACAAAGTAAGAGAGTAAGGAGCATAAACATGCATATATTTTTTACTGGTGTATAAATAGTCCTGGCAGCATGATTGTTTGTATGTATGTATACATGTATGTTTTCCTCTGAACATTCAGTAGAAATGCACCACCTGGAATCCCCTTAAGCATCTGAAAGCCTGTGCGTCCAGCTTCCCCATGTCAATGAAATTGTGTTCCAACTGCACTCTTACAAGCCCGCTGAGGCTTTTATTACCCCAGCAGAAAGCATCACGAGGTACTGACTGAATCTTGTTGTGCGTGAGTGCCACTGAGTGCAGAGCCTGAGGCAGCTTTCTGGGCACCTGGTGCAGCGTGTTGTGGCACAGGTCTAACTGATGCAGGACAGTCAGTGTACTGAACGCCCCTGGTGCCACTTTGAAGATTTTATTCCTCGCTAAACCCAGGTGTTCCAGGTTTTTCAGGGTGCCGAGAGCCACTTTCTTTATGGAAGATATGAGGTTGCCCTCCAGATTTAGAGTTTTAAGTGAGTGGGGAAGGTGTCGTGGCACTTGTTTAAGCCTGTTCCCCTCTAAGTTGAGGCTTTCCAGGTGAGTCGCATTGAGAAGGGACTCCCTTAGAAGACCCTTGTTTGTCAGTCTGTTTGCACTCAGGTCTAACACCAGCAGCTCTGACATCCCATCGAAGGCTCCTCCGCGGAACTGCTCAATGAGGTTCCCTTTGAGGAAGAGCTCCTTGATGGACAGTGGTAAGCCCAGGGGAACCGATGATAACTGGTTGTGATTCAGGTTTAGAGTGCGCAGGCTGCATAAAGGAAAGAGCACTGCATTAGAAAGCGATTCAGATCTTTTCCCCAGGGTGTTGTTGCTGAGGCTCAAAACCAAAAGGCTGGGGCTCCGGGCCCAGGCTACCTCAGACATTACACTCAGGTGGTTATTGTCTAAACGGAGCTCCTCGAGAGACACCGGAAGGTCAGTTGGCACGCTTTCTAGGAGGTTCCTATCCAGGTAGAGGCGTTTCAGAGCTGGGACCCCCTCAAATGCCCCCTCTATGGCACCATCTGTGAGCCGATTGTTGCTCAACACTAGGAACTCCATCGAGACATATTCATTGAGAAGGTCCAGCTGGATGCTGTTGATGTGGTTATTCATGAGGAGGATGTAGCGGGAATTATAGGGAATACCATATGGCACCTTATCCAGACTTTTGTCTGAGCACTGGACCACTCTGGAAAACAAAACATAAAAGAATGCATAATTATCTCCAAACCTGCCTGAACCCAATGCTCCCAATCTGCAACCATCGTTTTTATGAAATGAAGAGTTTGGAAAATCTTATTTGTATTCTTGCTGAGGAAATTAGTGTATTTCTCAAACTTTAATGATTTATCCGATTTTATTTAAAAGTTTGGTCTATAAATGTCATACATTTGTGGAAAATGGCCATAGAAAGTTCCCAGAGCTTAAGGTGATACCATTTTAAAGTTGTTGGTTTTGTCTGACTAACAGTCTAAAACCCAGCATAAAAAAAATTTCTAAAACAGGAAAAACAGCAAATTCTCACATTGGAGAATTTAAAAATAAAAAATTGGAATCCATTGTTTTAAATAAATTCTTATTATCAGTCAATCATTCACTGTCCTTAATATCTTACCTTCCATAGCAGGCACACTCAGGAGGACAGTAGTTATCCATAAAGTAAGGAAAGTGCATCGGCGTGATGACCTCCTTCTTCTCTGATGGCTTTTGGGTTTTATTGCCCTTTTTCCTTCTCTTTTCCTTGGACTTCTTAATTGTCTTATTTTTGCTACTTCTATTGATTTTCGTTGGCCTCGCCGGAGGCGTGTTGGCAGTTGCCAGCTGCGGTCTGGATGAAGGTTTGGTCGTTTGCGGTTGAGGAGGAGATGCTTTATTTTTCCTCACTGTAACTTTGGTGTCATTTTCCATCAGTTTAGCTGTTTCGGGTTTGCCTGTGGGCTGCGTCACGTCTGCTTCACGTGTAAGCTCGACTGGGTTAGCAGTGAGATTATTTTCATTGGATTTCGAGGTAGGATTTGGCTGTTTAGTTTTTAGATCTTTGGTTATAAACTTTGTCTCTTTGGGTCTTGGCTCTTCTGTGGGCGCCTCGGGGATAAATTCGGCCTCATGTGGTTGAACAACGGTGTTTATGTCCCTTGTGGTCTGTAGCTCCTTCCGTGTCGGTTTAAACAATATATTTTTTACCAGTACATCCTCTAAATTTGGGCTAACCTTTACCTCCGCTTCATTCTGCTTGAGATGATGTCCGAGACTCTGTAACACCTCAGTGAGGACATCTTCAAGCAGCAAGACTGACCTCGCCTCGCCAGGAGCCGCTGTTGAGACTGAGATGTGACTGATTGCTGTAGGATTGGGAAGAGTGACAGATGGAGGGAAGTAGTGAGGACTGGCTTTGGCGTCAGGGACAGGAGGGTGAGAGGACACTGTGACATTATGATGATGAACAGGAGGAGAGCTAGGAGGGTTTTGAGGCTGGGTGATAATTTGAATTGTGGCAGGAATCTCGAATCCTTTCCCCAGTTGAGAGGAAGTGCTTAAAGGAGGTGTGAGATTAGCTACGTGACCTCGGTTTTCTCTCCCTACTAATTCATTAGGGTTTGCATTTTTTATGTTATGGCCATTTTCCTCATTTCCTCCTTGCTCCGCTACATTTTTTGGATCTACAATTAATATCTTTTCTCCGTCCTCATGGACGTCCCCTCTAGTGTCCACATGAAGACTAATCCCTGTAACCAGCTTGCTCTCTCTTTCCTCTTCCACTAGTTCATGCCTCCGTTTATCCCTTTGATCACTTTCCTTAAAATTCTCAAGTGTCTCGTTGCCCTTGTGACTATCGACTGCTTTCACTGTCTCCCATGTTTTCGTGTTACCTTTTACTGTCTTGCTCTTCTCGTTTGTCTCCAGATTTGGTTCATCTTCTCTTCTCTCCACTTCACCTGTATCTAAATCTTTCAGCATGTCAGCTATAGAGTATCCCTCTCTACTGCTGTCCAAGATTTCTCCTATATTCCTACTGAAACTTGCTGTGATTTCTTCCTCTATCCTCTTCTTCTCTGGGTTTGTATCTGGAGTCATTCCTTCAGTCCCCTGTCCCTCCTCTGTTTTCCTTCTCTCAGCGGCTTCGGGATCCTTTTCTTTCTCCTCCACTGATACAGAAGAATCTCTCAGCTGCTCACTCCTCATCTCAGACTGATGGTCTCTGTGCAGCCCAGCTATCTGGAAGAACGTCAGCCCTACAGCACAAAACAGACAGTGCCCACTTATAGTAGATAGTTCACTTAGGTATCAGTCACACACTTTATCTCTTTTAATAAAATACCGTTTATTATCTTCACACAAAACCAAAATCATGTTGCAAACAAGTAACACTGACATATTGACAACAGTTAGCATTCCCTTTGCAAAGTTCATGAAATAACTAGCATGGAAATGTTTATGTTGTACAAAGGAGATTATATCTTTATTTCAAAGTCAAAAACTGTAACTGAAATCCATTTTGCCAGATGCTTGAAATGTTAAGTAAGCCTAATGTTAATACTTACTGGGTTGCAACACGTGTGAATATCCAGAAACTGTGAGGAACGTGAGCAGCAGTGTGATTGCCTCCATTTTATCTGTTGAAAGATGGGGGGGGATAAGCAGGGTATTTAAGATGAGAATAGAAATTCAGCATTTTCTAGAAAGATAAACATAAGTAAAGTCAAAACATGCCATTTCTTTGTCCGTGAATGACTCTTTTTTGCAATCAAAAGGCGTATATGTATTGTATAAGCCCAAATAACATAAAATTCGTGACTGTAACTTTATAGTTATTTGTGTATTTTGTAACCTTCAGTAAATGTGCAAGCTCAGTTTGTGTCAAAGGGAAGGGTTGCCACTTTAATACCTTCCTACATAATGCCTTTTAATGTCGGAATAAAAGAAAAAAATGGCAGATTTTTCAGTCATTATCTAAAAAAAATAATTAAAACATAGCCCAAACATATGAGAGGTTTCGGTTAATACAATAAAAACCATTGTCCAGTCATCTTGATTTATGAGTGCTGCTTACCTGACGCGTTTGTAGCCTCTTAAGATGTCAAAGCTGAGTTCCTGCATTCGTCAGTGTTCTCCTGTTGACCCCACACCTGCCTCTCTGTGTGGACTGAGAGAGTCCAGAAGAACCAGGGCAACCTTCGCTCCACACACACCTCCACCACTGCTGGCAACAGATGACTTTAATGATCTTTTTCAGTGCCCCTGTCTGTATGGAGAGTTTTCACACACACACTCTCTGGGTGAGCCATAGCTAATGACTCCTCGAATGCTTTTATCTGGAAGAGGATTCTCACACATACCCTCAATGTCAGAGGAATTTGAAGGATCAATAGCGGGAAATTGGCGACTTTAGGGGAAGAGGGGTCAGAGGTGACGGCTGTGTTTTTTTCTTTTTACAGTGGCTACTGTTTGCTCCTCTGTGGGGAGACATTAGCATCCCAGTGGTTGTATGGGGGTGACAAGCAGCTCCTGGAAACTGCTTGGCCTTTGACCCATATGCTAATAATCTGTACTTCAGGAAGTCTGGGGACTGCTGATGCTAATGAGTGACTATAGAAGTTAAGGTTTGGTTGTGTTTTGTTTTTTTTTTTCCCCAACTGCTGTACGTTAGATTCTTGAATGAGCTTAATCTCATGAACGGAACAATGAAATATAGACTGGTCTGGGATTCAAAGCCCTAATGTAAGGAAAATCACTTTATATGATCAAAGAATGATAACCTCTTCCAACTAGAATACAGACTGGCATTAGTGTAAGGTATTCAGTGACTTTTACAGATGTTTTGCTAAGAAAACTTTACTGTAAGATGCTATCAGTGGTGAAGGCAACAAAAAAAAGAAGCAGTCCAAGAAGCAGTTTTACTGAGTTATCTGGATTTTTTTGGAAGCTGGATCATGGACTGATGCTAAAACAGCAGATCTGTTAATCCAAACATCTCAGTAAAACTGCATCTTCCACATCATAGACTGTAGACACACATACGCTCAATGCTGACACCTAGTGTACAAAACATGAACAGTGAATAGCCAGAAACTGAATTGCATTAGCTAGAAATGCCACATAGGGGCAGTATATACTCGCACATGACTGCGTGCGTTCCAGTGTGAGAGGATTGTGTTGCATAACATTGCATGGGGAAAATACAGCAGATGTGTTTTAATGTTTTGTCTGTGCCCAAATCGATTCTGTTCTCCTGGACCATGAAAAGAGTGAAAAATAACATCATCCATATGAATACTGCATGGCAGACAGAAGGAGACAGACTGGAAATAAAAGCCCATGAGAAGACGTCTCTTAACACCTTGAGCTGTGGCATCTCATTTCCTGTCGAAGGTGACGTAATGTACAGGAGAGGGGCTGTGAAAAGCAGCAATAACGGAAGAAGCAGAGAGGTGGTGGTGGTTTCTTACTAGACCTGCACCTGTCTTTGGCTAAAAATACCACCATGTTTGCCAGTGTGTGTAGGCCTTCTGTAAGTTTAAAATGGCCATTTTCTCCCCCTTTACCTCAAATGCTCATGTTTAAAGAGGAAGTGTGAGAGAACATTGCTTTGTTTTACCCTTCCATGAACCCGTTTCAGTAAAACTGCCATGTGCTCTATCTCTCAAGCTTTGATACCTCATCTACAGATTCAAAAATCCCTTTCACAGACAAAGCTTGTGATATAAAATCTGTCTGTCTGGACTTTTGCCTTCTAGCTAAATCACTTCTACAGTAAAATGATTGTTCACCAGTGCACCCAGATGCACTGACAGATGCCCAGCAGGCTCACTAATCCTTGTAGGTTTTTTATATTCTTTGGCAAAGCCCCAAATGTAAGGAAAAACATTTTAAATGATCAAAGATTCATGATTTTTTTTCCCCAACTAGGTCACTGATTTGAATCCATATAGGGTCTCTAGGGACATTTACAGATTTGTATTTGGGTTATTATTTTTGCCATAAGTGCATTTTAAGTTCTGTTTTTTTTTTTGTGGCTTGCAGATTAGAAAATAACCTATTTATAGCCTGTCCGCTGGCCTCACTGGACAAATAATGACCTCAGCGGTGAAGACAAAACTGAAAGCGAGGTATGCATCATGAGTTTGTCACCAAAAATCTGAGGTCAGGGCAGGTAAGTGGCCTCACAGTCCAGTGAGGAATTTGCATGAGGTTTTGGTCTGAATGGCCGTGTGTGTGTGTGTGTGTGTGTGTGTGTGTGTGTCTACTGGCAGGGTACAAATGAGTAAATGTGAGTATGACTGTGGGAGTATAGTCACACTGCATGTGCGGGACACCATGGAGCTTCTGGTGTGTATTGATGTAGCTATGGTAATTGGACAGGTAATTGATGACGGCATAAAAGCCGCTTGCCTTGGGTGTCTTTTTTAATCATCATTTTGAATTACACACAATCTCATTTACAGTAAACATACCAAACATCAATATTATGTAACTAGAGGGCATACATCCAGGAGGGTGGGTGACAGAGAGAGAAGAATTGAGTTAACTGAGGTAGTGGGCAGTAGAAGGAGAAGGCTGTGTTAAATGAACCAACCCCAAAACTATCCCATCTGCTCACAGTCTGACTGCTGGCAGTAATGGCGGCTGCGGCGGGGAAACAAGGGCAAAGGTGACTGTGATCAATTTGTTGGCCAAGATCATCAGAGCCACATTTGTGTGCAGCGCATGACTATCTGGAACAACAGCACACAGTGGAAACAGAGTTTGCTTTCCATATTCCTTCGGTTCACACTGTGCTTGAATGTATTGGCCGCACCGACTGTACTGTACAGTGTGTGCATAGTGCAAACCGAGTGAAGCGGAGAATAAATTATTTGATGCGTCGTCTTGTACTGTGCAAGTATGTGCAGCTCATTTCAACAATTTCCTATGGAATTAGCACCACAGCGATATCTGTGAGGGTAATTTTGTGTTTTGAGATGGGTAAATATAATAGGCTGTTTGTGCTAATTGATCAAAACTTTCATAGTGAATAAAGATCATTGCAGGAGCAAAGAACAGTGTGCAGATTGTGCTTTTTCTGCCAAACATCTTCTGGTTCTTCTTTAATAGTTTCGACTTTACATATAAATATGTCTGCTATCGGGCATGCGAGGACAAAGTATTCATTAACAAACATCGACCATTCCAGTTCAGAGGTATTTGGCAGCAGAATGGAGACGTGGTATTGTCCAGGATGATTAATATTCTTGGGCGATTGAACATTTTGGATGTTGATGAATATCCAGAATGTTATTTACCAAATGCCAGACTGTGCTCTCCTGACCACGCCAGAGTGTCCTAATGTCAAGATGAGCTACAGTGAAAAGAAAATAATTATTTGTGTTTGTGTGAGAATAAGGTATGGGAGAGACAGAAAGTGCACAGACTGTGATATATTCTTACTTTTCTTTCTACATCCAAATATTTTTCCTGCTGTTTTCTCCTGGGAGGGTTAGGAGTTAGGAGGCCCCACAACAGTCTGTGCCACGATGTTGTCTTAACCTTGCCTAGAATAGCTCCGCCAAATTAAACCTGTGTTTTTGTTTTAGTACGGCGTTCCTCTGTGTTTGAAAACTCAACATGGCAAGAAGCTTTGGAGAAAAGTGGGACGAGGAAGAGGGAGGAGAGGATAAAAGAGGAGGAGAAATGTTAATCTGAAGCAGAAAAACAGTTTAGACTTTAGCTTTCAGGATCTTTTTACACTCAGCTTTGAAGTTTGAGTGAGAAGTCCCTTGAAATCGGAGGCTCAAACGGGCATAGAAATGGTTTATTTGCCGTTAATGAAGCTTATCTAACAGGTCAGTCAGTTCTTCATGAACAGCGTATGCACGGTCAGGACAGGATGATCAAAACAAGGTCAGGTCAGGAAAGGCTGGCGGGATGGGGACAGTGCACACACAAAGAAAAAGTCAAATTTTAACATGGCTTACACAATGACTCAGTCTGTAAACTGTGGGAACAGACTATAATGGAGGTTGTTGTTTTTCTCATTAGAAACCAAATTAAAGTATGAGGAAAAAAAAAGTATTTTGCTTGTTTTATGTTCCTGTCTCTCTGTCCAAGACGACTCATCTCTAAAATGAACCTTCTCTCTGAAGAATACACCTCAGGAGGCATATCGATCGCTCACACACACACACACACACTCACATGTACAAGCCTTTGCATCCTCACAATTGATGTTTCCCATGGAGAAGACAACTGATCCCGTTGTTTTTTTTCTCTCTGTGGAGAATAGGGGTGTAAATGCAACAATTTGCGGCATCTTTGACATTTGGCCGCCACATAGTGAAGCTGAAGCAAGAGCAATACTAAAGCACTCTAGCAGAACTGCTCCTTTTGTCCCTTAAATTACTCCATTGTTCCTCCAGAGTGACTCATATGCTGCTGAAATCTCCATTTGGAGCACAATGATGATATTGCTCAGTGTGTTTGTGTGTGTGTGTGCTGAGCAGATTACTGATATCAGCCAAGAAAAGCTCGCCATATGCTGCATGACGCATGTGTCAGCGCAGTCGATCAACTGGTCTGCACTGTTAAACATTACATCTTCTCACTTGTGTCTATATTCTCCACACCAGCATGGATACGCCTCTACGCACAGCGTTTGCAACCTGCAGAGGCAACAAGTGTGAAATAGGTGGCTGGTAAAATGTACAGGATGCATATAGGAATTGTACTGTTTCAGCGGGACAGACAATGTTTTGCTGGGTGATGTGGGTCACTGTCTTGGTTAACAATTCTCCAGTGCTATTAGGCAATCTGCAAAACACGTTTGTGGACTGACAGACAAGGTCAGAGGTAGAATTAGTCTTTTTTCTTTCTCTCACTCATGAATTCCTTTTTCAGAACAGTGTGAAAAATCAGCTGCTCAGCGCTGATGTTCTATAAAACACTCCAGCAACTGATTTAGTGATTGTCATGAGAGGCCTTAACGCTGCTGTAATCAAAATGTTGTATAGAAATAGTGTCAAAATCAAATGGCTATTTGTAATATTATACGCGTCACTTGCAGCGATGAATCCACAGAGAATTATCACCCAAACCTGCAGCGTTTTAGCCGGATATTTCCCTTAGGGGTCGGTGGAGACCAAAAACAGCTAAACGGAGAGAGAATATTGGGCTTTCATTCACCAGGTGGCCAGAAACATGATAACACCAAATGAAGACTAATGTTGCTTTGTATCATCTGGGTGTGTAAACAAACAACAAATTCACCCCCTAAAAAGTGATAATATGTCAGTTTTTACAGCTTGTCCTCTAGGTGGCCAAAAAAACCCCCAGCAACAACCAGTTAATGCAGTTTTAAAGTTCACAAACAAATACACAAAATGTGAGGCAAGAAACAACTACCTGCTGAATAACAAAGTGGTAATGAAAAAAAAAGATTCTAATCTTTATTTCCTTTTTAAAAACCTTTTAAAATCTATTCTATATGAATTTGCATCAAGACTAAACATTTACTTAACAAGATGTATAAATTTGTGTACTTATCTTGTTGGTTTTTCCCCTATATGACATTCCTGCATCAAAACTGAGAAGTGAGAAAAGTGGAAAAAAGTTGAGAAACAATCCCAGTGATACTTATCGTCCTCTCACCTAACTTTCTACCATGAAAGACAAAGAACACACGATGCAAAACACAAGAAAGCAAAGACATAACATTGTAAATGTAATTTCTCCTCGTGTTTAAAAAACAGATGCCAACAAAGAAACTAGTGCACATAATTTTTTTCACATCCAAATCAGCCTACATTGTGTGTGTGTGTGTGTGTGTGCATGGCAAGGGGCCTTTGTTATTATGTCCTGCTGCTTTTCAATGGAACAGCTGTGCTGAGCTTCCAGCCGCCTCCAAACAAGGCACAGGCTGCCTGGCAACTGCCCTCCCATTGGCCAACTTTCCACCTCCCCTGACCAATCGCATGGGTCAAGCGTTGAGGAAGTGGATGGGGGTGGGGCACACAACAGAGAGAGAGAGAGAGACAGAGAGAGAACAGAAAGGATTGTGAGAAAGTTTGCTGTGAAAAACATGCAAGGAGTTGAGGAGAGAGATTTCAGCTCATGTTTCCATCAGGGAGTGATAAGATTGAGAGAGAGAGAGCAAAGAGTCTAATAATACTTAGAAGGGAGCACTTTTCAAAAGCTTTAAGCTCTTTCCAGACATTTGCATGTAAAGCTTGTAATGTTTCTCCAATCCTGTCTTGTGTAAATTCCAGCATTCTTCTCTATTAGGTTTGACCTTATTAAATACGGTGCAACAATTCTGAAAGGGAACACACCTACATGGTAACTTTGCCAATCTTTACATCACATACACAACTATTACTGATAACAAGTTCCATTTGGGTGGAGGTTTTCTAGAGTCACCGTCTTAACAGTAAACAAAAAAGTGACAAATAAGAATGCAAGGCATGAAAAGGCGTGACAGAAGCCAGACATAAACCCTGATATGTAGGGGTGTTTCAACAAATAAAAGACCAACACACACACACACACACATCCTGCGAGCCACATTGTCTCGAGGCGAGTCTGTTGCGAGTGACAACATGAAGGTGGTGGCTTTTTCTCTATTGATGTTGCGGGCTTTGTGTTTGGCAGGCTGAGACATGCCACTGCAAAACCTGCATTTCCAGGGCTTTGAGAGGGCTTACTGTGGGATTTTAGTCACATCTCCCGGGGATAATAGGTGTTTGTTTTACAGTAGCTGTGACGCATGCAGATACTAGATGTGAGGTCGACAGACGAGGAAAAGCATCATTAGAAGGCTGTTGTGGGTGACAGACAGGTGTGTGTGTGTGTGTCGACAAAACTTTCAGTCTAATTTTCAGTATCTCACCTTTATGCCTCCTCAGTGGACCTACAGTATATAGCATGCATGTGTTCATGGTGTGTGTGTGTGTGTGTGTGTGTGTGTGTGTGTGTGTGTGTGTGTGTGTGTTATGCAGACAAGTGGGTGGGCTCCAAGCTCGGGTACATCCTGTAATTACCCATCAAAGCAGCGTGCAGATCGTTGTGAGAACGTTCGACACGACACACACAGCTCTTTTCTCCCCTGGAGGTCACACTTCCTACGAAATCTCAGTTGCAGTTTCTCCCGAAAAACAACATGAACCTGTGAAGAGACAGAAACACAAGGGAGGGGTGAGGTGGCCTGAGTGATGTGGTAAAGAAGACTATAAACTGCGTCGCTCTGCTTGGTTCAAAAACATGTGCAAACACTCTTGTAATTACAGATGGACACACCGGTGGAGACACAAAGATGCAAACCTAACCCACGCAGCACGGTCATTTGTCACAGTGTGAAAGACACAGCCACATACAGACAGGACGATATGCTGACAGGTGGTGGGCGACTCTGAGTCTGTGGCTGTAATGACCACCAGCAGCACCACCACAGCATGATGATACAGCTGACACAGTTCACACAGCTCATAGTACACACAGTACATAACTATCTGCCACAGAGATATTGTAAGTGACCTAAGAGTGCTCACGGTGGCATTTTATTTTGTAAGTAACAGTGCTGGAAAGGTTAGCAGATTAACCGTTTAGTTGACAGACAACAGTTTTGATAATTGATTAAGTCATTCAGCAGTTTTACTGTTTCCATCTGCTAAAATGTGACAATTTGCTGCTTTTTGCAAATTTATGTCATTGTATATATTGTACAACCTCTTTGGGATTTGGACTGTTGTTCAGATAGAATACAAAATGCGAAGACGTCACCTTATACTGTGGGAAAGTGTGATGAGCATTTTATCCTGACATCCTCTGGTTCCTTTCAGTGTCTTCATCCTTTTTATAACATATGCATGATGCAAGTGTATTTTGTTATATTATCTAAGAAAAAAATGAATGTACTGTACTGGAGTGGAGTGCAGGTACCCCATTCATCTTTGGGCATACGTGATTACTGTTTGATCGCAGATGGTTCTGGTGATATTATGTCATCTGTTCTGTGAACGGCAGACACGGCATTCGGTTTCCCACACAGGGATGGCAGGTTTATTAGGCAGCTTGCCTGTGGCAAGTCATTTTCACACTGAAGTAAAGCAAAAATTTCCCCACTTGTCAGCGTATGATTGCAGACTAACGAAACCTCAGACCTGAGGGGCTACAGCTGAAAATCCTTCACTTCCTTTCTTGCTTATAATATATGAAGTAGATAGGAAGGCTAGTCAGCACAGGGACATTTATAATTTAATTTAGACTAACCCTCTTTAAAGATGAACTATTAATAATAACTATTAATAATAACTAACTATAATAATATTTAGTTATACTCCAACTTCTTGCATCAAGTTAGCAAAATGTTTTATGGTCCTGCCCTCTCAAGGGGACACTCCAACAGTTTTCATCCATCCTGATGAGCTGACATTCTTTGAAATGGCAGCTAGTGTAGCCTGAGGCTCAAACTGGCACTAACTGTAAAGTCACCACAGCTCTTGAAGAGGGAGACAAGTGCCGGCAAAACTTTAAAAGGTAATCCGCAGAGCGTGCTCTAAACAGTAAAGGTTTTCAGTGCTATCAGTGACTAACAAATAGTTTTAAGCTGTGGGACCAAAATAAGGAAGGGCAAAACAGTTGAAAACAGTTTAACCCTGCCAGAAGGCTACTATACAGTGGGTGTGTACTTAAGGGATTGTACCATATTTATGTGGGTGTGCAAGAACTGTTTATTTGTACCAGAAATAATTAGTGATCGGCATCATTTTAGACATCTTAGTTGTTAGTTTTTCAGGCCACACATGTGTGGTCTGAAACGTCAGGGTCTTCCACAGGACATCAGTCCAAAACCGCCGACCAGATGCAGTTCAAATGAATAATGACCCCAGCTCTTTCCGAGACTACATGTTTGAGAAAACAGCTTCAGTCTGCTCCCACTGTGCTGCCCAGACAATCCCAGCGTAATCCATGGAGTCCAGTCCTGGATTACCATGTCTGCTTCACCCACCATCTCATGGAAATTAGACAGGATTATATGGCACAACACAAGAGGACACAGACTCCCAGCATTAAAACCTGTGAAATATTCACCATCATCTTTCTGTTTTCCTGACAGCAGTGATTGCGTCATTTCCCAAGATTAGTTGGCGTGGAGTAGACTTTAGAAAATCGGCTCCACACAACACAAACAAAGCGTTTAGGCTGATTTCCTGATTTCTAACTTGACAACTCTCGCATGCAGCTTTGTTTTGTTTGGTGCATGGGACCATGTTGCCATGGTGACCGTGGTACCTATTTCTTCGTGGGTGTGTTATGCAGGCTCGTGATTTCAAGACGGTTTCAATTCGGTGTCAGAACGTGTGTGTGTGTGTGTTTGAATGGTTAAGAGCAAGTAAGTGACTGATGGGGAAAAGGAACAAGATTTTATGAATACATCTGCGTGAATGTTTTCTGTGCATGTTGGTGTGTAGTGGTTTCACCATGTGTGCTAATGGTTCTGAATGGGCCAGTCTAGATGAAAGCCATATTATAAGCAGATGGTTAAGTGAAGCACCGGCGGCTCCAGCAGAACTTTCATTAGCCATGTGATCTCTCTGTTGGCCTTGTTTTTCTCTCCCTCAATCCAGCAAAGAACGTGCTGAACCACTGATCTGGTCTTTGTTCACATGCATCCCTCATTTTCCACCAGCTTTCTTCCCTTTTCCACTGCAGACAGGAAAGCTTTTAGAAGAGCTCATGCAGAGGCTTTGGAGTAAAAATAAAAAATAAAAAAGGGAATGGCTGTGTGTAAGAAATGAATGGACATGCAGGTGAGAAATTGCTGCTGTTCAAAATGCGACACTTGACAGGAGAGGTGCTCTGACATGCGCAGCACATGTTCATGCACAGAGCCACTTATGAATCATTGCTAACTGATACAAATCAAAAGCCCAGGCGTGTGCTCTCAATCACACACAAAAGGATAAATCTGGTTTGGCTTCTAAGCCAAATGCAAAACCTTTGCTTTCAAGATGGAGGTGTAGCACGTAGTCTACTCTGCTGAGCTCTGCACTGATAGTTCCAACCATTGTCACATGCAAATAAATGTCTCAAGTGTTTTTATGTGGAGTTTCTTTTGTCTTTAAATAGGTTTGAGAGCAAAACTGTCTACACTCACCAATTTGTGATTTGTGAAATATTGTTGGTGGGACATACAACAGATGCTAACCCTAACTTCTCGATTGGTGTGACAGCATGGCATAAGGGAGTTTTGAAGTCTGTGGCGAAGACAGAGCTGGGGCAAAGAAAATCACTGGTGTCTTTAATAACAAGAGCGCTATGTTTGCACTGGCGCATGCAGATTGCTTTTGACTGCGGTCAGGTGAACCGTTGTTTGTGAAAACCCGGTCAAGGTATGGATTTTGATGTGCCTCTGTTCATGCAATTATGGTACCTGTATCAGCAATCACCTCTTGATTTAATAAAGGGTGTGTAAGGTACCTGACCAGCAAATGGCTGGGTAGAAGCGCACCACACGCTAGCTCAGAGACCCAGTCCAAAACCCAGCCCATCTTTACAAGATTCCATAACTTCAGGGATAAATAGGAAGTATTCATGCGTCACAGGCACTAGTATATTAGAGGTCTAAAATCATCAGCCTTAAATGTAAAATTGTGCACGCATGCAGCCACACAAAGTGCACCTATATTCCAAAACATAAAACCATAATTTCCTTTTCCAATTTTCTTAATAGTTTATTTTATTTGCAATTTTTGGCCATTTGTATTCTTTCTTGCCATTATCTTTGAGCACAGCCCTCTGCACGAGTGGATGATGAGTGGTTTTGTGTAAATGATCCCGACTTAAACAGTGATTTACATCCCTGGGTAAAGGCTCAGTGGTCCAGACACATTCCCTGGTGGCTCAGAAGCTGTATTTTCCTCTTCAGTCTGCATGCAGGCTCCTGCAAACATCTGCAGGCAATAGACATTAAAGGGAAATGTATTTTTCTATAATTAGAGGGTGAAATGGCACATTGAGGAGTGTGTGTGGAGATGTGGATGTATGTAAATTTCAATGTTATGCAGGAGAAACAGTGCCCTCTTGTACATATGAACTCTAGTAGGATGAGTAGTGACTTTGAGAGCTAATGCTGATCCTAATAAAAAATCTAAAATGCATGTTTTCCTCAGGGTGGTTTCCATACATGTGTTTGTGCATGTGCAGTTTGCAATGCTTAGGCGGTGAGCGCCAACCTTCTGATCCTCAGAGAAGGAGGCCTTGTTTACTAGAAAGTTTTAGAGCAAATCTCAGCCAATTACCATCACGGTTAAAACTCTGGTGTGCAAAAAGTCGGCGTGATTTGTAAAACTGGCAGTGATCAAGGCTCATACACAAACGCTTCTTCAAAGAGGCCAGAGAAAAGTGTTTTATTGGACTCTTGAAGCAGAGTTAGCAAACACTGTTGGGAACACGTACACGGCCTTCAGAGACATTTTACTTACTCTACTTATACACTCAGTCATTCCTCGAGCTGTGTATGCTTTGCTGTTAGGGTGAAGGTTTCTCTGGTTCAGTGGTATTCGACTGCTTACAGAAATAATGTTTCAAAAAGTGATCGCATTTTACATTTTGTTGCGGGACTTAAAACGAAAAGCATAAACGATTCTCTGCTGTACCAAAGTCAGTTTTGTCTAGAATTATTTACATTTCTGGAACACAATCCAAAGTCATGTGACGGCAACATGCTTTGATTTGACTAGATCCAGTGAATAAAAAGTGGGTGTCAGTGGAGGTATGATCTCTGCAATGATAGCAAACAGAGCCTGTCTTTCATATCAGTCATATCATGACACTGGAAATGCAATAAAATAATCTCAGGGATTCATTCTTAACAAGAGATTATTTTAGCTGCCATGTGGCAATGTGATACAAACAGAAAACAGACAACTTGTGGAAATCCTCTTAAAAATGGAATTATATGATTTTTTTAAACTGTATGTGGAATTTTTGCCATTATCTCTGGTTGCTTAGTGACTAATTCACCAAGTGAAAGACTCCTTGAGGGGCTATTTGCATATGCAAAGTGCAGAGATAGGGGAATAAACAATCTCTGGGTGTTTCGGAGGGGTGTGTGTGTGTGCTGTGTGTGGTTGTGTGAACAGGACTGACATGGATCACAGAACATGGAGGAGCAGAGTGCATCAGCAAGGCTTCCTGCCATTCCCAACTAACTGCTGTGTGTGGGGAGATAGCATGTCAGTGTGTCCACAACTTCCATCTGCATGAAATTTCACTGTGACTCACTCAAGTGTGTGTGTGTGAGAGAGTGGGAGTGTAGAGCACACAAATTTGGTGGAACTCAAATTACTTTTTAATTAAAGATCGGCTTGTTTGAAGAGTAAAAGAAAAGTTTGCAGGAAGTCATCTGATAAGACAGTAATTCAGAGTAATATGGTGACTGAAAAGAAGTAAAACTTACTGTAACTGTGGAAGGGAGAATGTTGCATTGAAATAATAAAAATACATCATTTAAATATGTAATCCTTAAGATCTGAGTCCTGGTTGATTTGGCGACACCCGTGGTTACTGTGGGGAAAAGCAAGTGCGGTTTAATACCGCAGCAGACACTCCTCGAGCAGCTACATTGCCAGAAATACAACAGGAGAGCAACTGATGTATGTGTTTACAGTGCAACCAAACAAAGTTTGAGGGTATTCTGAGTTTTGTTTTCCTGTGAATCCCTAATGCATGCAAAGGCAGTATTACTCCAGTGCAGGAATGACATGCACACAGGTGGCCTTAGCATCAAACATAGTAAGTACAGGGACTGACTGGCCATCTACAGTCGTGGGAATCTTCCTGCATGTGTTACTCTGAGAGTTCAAATACACTGACACAATAAGACAGGCTGCGTGTGTGTGTGTGTATGTGTTGGTGTAGCAAGTGTATCACCGCTCATGAGTCGATTTTTCTTCCCTGCTCGCTTTTCATGCTTCGCTGTCTCTCACATTCTGAGTTGACAAAACATATTTTTATATTGTGAGGAGAGGAATCTGATGGTGACGTGTAATTGGCCAGTCTTGTCTCCAAATCTCCAGGGCTGTTTTATGTATGCATGTATGTATAGAGTCTGTACATCCAGGCCAGTTGTCCATCTTCCTTCAGAGTTCACCAGCAAAACAACATGTAATTAAAGCTGCAAGCAGCGTTGAACGGGCCCTCGCAGGCCTGTGCACGTCGGGGGGTGTGCATGTCGGGGCATGTGCACGTCGGGGCATACGCGCTGCGACCTCGGGCGCTGAGAGC
>JAVQJF010065471.1:0-12087 GCA_036023855.1 Gadopsis marmoratus | reverse complement strand
GAATTGGTACAGAACTTTGTAGAACTCCGTGACTAACTTTGGCGTGCAAGGGCGATTCACCATTAACATGTACAAACTGATATCGATCTGATAAATAGGACTTAAACCAGCTTAGTGCGATGCCTTTATTGCCAATTAAATGTTCCAGTCTCTGTAATAGAATGTGATGGTCAGTGGTATTGAATGCAACACTAAGATCTAACACGACAAGTACAGAGACGAGTCCTTTATCTGACGCAATTAGAAGGTCATTTGTAACTTTCACCAGTGCTGTCTCTGTGCTATGATGCACTCTAAATCCTGACTGAAAATCCTCAAACAACTTATTATGTAGGAAGTCACACAACAGATTGGTGACTGCTTTCTCAAGGATCTTTGAGACAAAGGGAGGGTTAGATATAGGTCTATAGTTTGATAAAACCCCTGGATCCAGAGTGGGCTTTTTAAGAAGAGGTTTAATTACAGCTACTTTAAAGGACTGTGGCACGTAGGCTTTTAACATGGAAAGATTGATCATATCAGGTAAGGAAGTGCTAACTAATGGCAAAACTTCTTTTAGCAGCCTAGCTGGGATGGGATCTAAGAGACACTTTGAAGGCTTAGATGAATAAATCATTGAAGTTAGTTGATAGTTCATGAAGTTAATTAGTTGATTAGTCTAAATGTATATCAGGTTTAACAGTTGCCTCTAGGATTCCTGTGTTGGAAGATAAGTCAGTACGAGTTGAGGGCAGGAGGTGCTGAATAATATTAGAATTTTATCATTAAAGAAGCTCATGAAGTCATTACAGCTGAGATCTATAGGAATACATGGCTCAATAGAGCTATGACTCTGTCAGCCTGGCTACAGTGCTGAACAGAAACCTGGGGTTGTTCTTATTTTCCTCTATTAATGAGTAGTAGGCTACTCTGGCATTACGGCATTTGGCATTTTTCATTCATACCCATCTTGGCACCACAGGAGTACTGTGGCTATTTCAACTGTAAAGACTGGCATGCCAACATCCTTCAAGGTGTTGTCAGATGGAAAGGGACTTTTCTGGAACATTCTGGGAGTGTGCATGATGCTTGGGCTTTGAGACTGACTGTCCACATTGTGGGAGTTGGCCAGCCATGGCTACCATGGTGAATGCTGGCCACTTCATCCTAGGAGACTGCCTATCCTTTGCGGAGCTGGCTTGTAAAACCATTCCCTGACACTGGACAGCTGACAGCAGTACAACAGACATATCCAACAACAAAATGTGCAGAGTACGGTAGTGGTTGAAAATGCTTTTGGTATATTGAAGGCAAAGTGATGTATGTGGGTTTTGTTTCTATGACAACAATATCTTAAGGCTACATTAAGGGGGTGAGTGCCCATATGTGCCCATAAGCTAACCATAGGGTGATAAATGCACAACACTCACCAACAACAGTCAGTGCCCGTCTGACAAAGTGGCTTTTCTGTCTCTGTCTGATGTATCATAAAGCTCAGGACAGACAGACACGACCAGAACAAGTTTCTCCTCCGTGTTCTTGGTTACCAGGGTGACGAGCCCCATCTAAAATATGATTGGTTGCCTGAAAAAAGCACCAGTGATGACACCAGTGCCTTTCTGAAAAGTTCAGAGATTTTCACCTAGAAGTGCTTTGAAAAGACGGAATGCTGTGGAAAAAGATGCTGGATGCTGTGCTTTTTCTCTAGAAGGCCACATGCTCACATCTCATTGGGAACAATTGAAAATAGATGCTGGCACTAAGAAACTTACAAGAACTTACAAGTTACAAAACAGTTTATTTAACAAACAAATTTGCAAATAAAAAGTCAAACTATATAGATAAATAGAACCATGTAAATTGTGACGTTGCAAGAGGCTGAGTCATAGACGTATGTGCCGACCGGATGGTGGTGGCGGAGACTACAAACCAGCATCAGGGGAGGGCTACAAAACCCACGTGCAGCTGGGTAGCCAGGAGAACAGGTGCTGCCCAGCTGGACCTAGTTACCTGATTGCCAGGGGATGAGGAGGGGACAGATAAAAGGAGAAGAGGAGTAAGAAGAAAAGAGGAATGAGTGGCTGACTGTGGGGAACAGTCAGCCCAGAGAGGAGAGTATTGGCGTCAACAAAAGAAGAAGGATAAAGGAAAGAAAGAGACTATTTTGACTGAACAACTGTTGATGTTGTGTTGATTTGTTTTTTTGTGTTGAGACACCTGCGTGTCAGTTTGTACCTTAGCCTAGCAGTTGAAATATGCTGAATTTAAGTTGCAAGCTATGCTTAGTGTGTTCTTAACCCGCACCCACACCTGCTCAACGTTCAGCTGACAATGTCCACCTCTCAGCATGTCTCAAAATGCTCAAATGCAAACAAATGTAAATAAGTTCAGTTTAAATGTGATGCAAGTACAAACTACATACATATGGTGTGTAATAAGAGAGGTCTAGTCAATGGGAGGAGGAAACGGGTCCCGCCACTCAACACCTGCACAAGTTGGCTCAGCATACCAAAGAAGGCTTGACTGAAGGCTGCATTTTGAGCATTCTCCTCCCTCCTCAAGGCAGCTTCCAACGTCTTTGCTCGCACCACATCATCAATGGTCATCTGAAAATGCCGCTCATGCTGTGCCCGGTTCAGCTCCTGCTGCTCCACATCTTCCTCAGGACAGTCAGATGCTACTTTTCCAGTTCCCATTTCCTCTTTCATGGACAATAATGAAGTAAAACACGGGTAAAAATGGGAGATAGTAAATACTGCAATTTGCAGCTTGAGACATCTTCCAAGTGAGTTGAGCCAGGCCGTGCCGTACTATGCAGTGGCAATGAGCCAAAACTAAGCACTAAAATGCATGTCTCACTAAAGCATGCGTGCAACCTACTTAAAGCTTACTTTAGCTTTACTAAAGAATTATGTCCATGTCACCTCCTGGGCTCTGTATTTATTTGTTTCATAAATGTATTTTGTTTGTGTTATTTCCTATAGGAATGCACAGTAATTGTTCATATCAGGATTCTGTATCATAAGATTAAATTATGTCATGAAATGTATTAAAAAAACCCTAACCGGTGGCAGTCAGTCTCCTCCATGTCCCCTGACCCACTCCCAAGAGGCCATGCCTCCTACCGTCGTTGCTCCCTCCCTCATTGCATTTTTTTTAATTTGTGGGAGGAAGAGTTCTAGCAGAATTTCAGGGTTGAGTTACAGTTTAATGTTTATTAATTAAACATTTTAACCTAAGATACTTTTTTAAAAATCAAATTTATGTGGACCACTAGATTTTGGTAGTATTGCAAAAGTCACACTAAACATAGTTTATCAACATGTATGTCTAAAGATATCCTTAAGAAATTTAAAAACAAAACAAAAAAGCAATGACAGGATGAAGCTGCAGAGCTGCTATAATAAATGCATGACAGAAGGAATGGGATATAGACAACAATGGGAGACATAATGTTGATAGGATATATAATATAGGCAGGATTAGGAAATAGGGTTTAATATTATATCATTTTATTTTCTATTTCTTTAGACCAATCGGTACTCAGTTGATATAACGCCATGCTCCGATACAGTAGGTGGCGGTATGCACATTTAAAGTTGGTTTGCGATCCGCCAATAAACACAAAGAAAAACAAAAAAGGAAATAGTTGCATTTTCGCACATGCGCATAACAAATCGGGTCCGGAAGAGAATAAAGTGTAAACTATTTTGTCCGTTTTCGTGGTTCATAACACAGCCTGTTAGCAAGAAGTTGCATGCCAAAATTAAGATTTTTCTTTATAGCGGAGTCGTTATTGCTAACACTTATTGATCGGGTTTGAGATAGTAAGACAACAGCAGTTGTGCGTATTTTAGTGCATATAACCTTACTGCATATTAAGTGACTGCCTAGAGTTTTATAGAGGACTTCTTTCAAAATGAGAACTGTTTTGATGGTGGCGGAGAAACCATCGTTGGCTCAGTCCATTGCCAAAATCCTCTCTAAAGGTGGGTACGAATTTACAGCTTTGTAAAATGCTATAAAGTGAGACTGTGACACGAAAGGACAACCCCAGACTAATGCCAATAGGCGAGGCTAACATTATAATTTCGCTTTGTGGTAGAATCCAGTGACCGCATTGCCACAATACATAATACGTATTGTGTCCGTTAACGTAATGCAACAACTTAACGGTAGAAGTTTGAATGGTTAGAAGTGGAGAGCTATTTGGCGAGTTGCTTGCCTCCCTGTATGTTAACAGCAAACACCAAACTCCGTTGAAAAAGGTATTGAAAAAGGTAAACGCATAACCAAATGCACACATGCAAACGCATAGAAGCACTTCTAAATTACTGAAACTCAATTACACAGTCAGAATTTTGAAGAAGGACATACAGAACTGTACTGTGTTTTTTTTTTATTGGACAATATGTAGTAGTTGACGAGATATAGGCTATAGCACCAAATCATAACAGAAGTTATGGCATGGCACTTTTCACTTATAATATAATTTTACCATAAGCAGCACAAGGCTACAGTGGCAAGGAAAAACTCCCTTTTAACAGGCAGAAACCTTGAGCAGAACCAGAACCAGGCTCTGGGTCAGTGGTCATCGTCCTCAGGAGAAGATATCAAGTTCGTAACATGCATTAATTGGGTAAGAGTCCATACAGATGAAGAGGAGAAGAGAGGATCTCAGTGCATCATGGGAAGTCTCCCGGCAGTCTTGGTCTATAGCAGCATAACTAAGGGATGGTTCAGAGTCAGCCCTTCTTTATCAAAGAGGAAAGTCTTAAACCTACTGTTATAAATGTGAGCAGGGTGCAAGGACTTTATAGGTGAGGAATTCTATTCTGGATTTTACAGTGAGCCAGTGTAGAGAAGCTAATATTGGACAAATATCATCTCTTTTCCTGGTTCTTGTCAGTAAACGTGCCACAGCATTTTGGATCAGCTGGAGAGTCTTAAGGGACTTATTGGAACAGCCTAATAATAAGGAGTTGCAATAGTCCAGCCTAGAGGTAACAAATGCATGGACTGATTTTTGCAATGTTACGTAGATGAAAAAAGGCAGTCCTTGAAGTTTGTTTTATATGTGAGTTAAATATCCTGGTCAAAGATAACTTCAGATTCCTTATGGTGGCGCTGGAGGCCAGGGCAATGCCATCTAGAGAAACTATATCTTTAGATAATGTGTTTTTTGGACGTGTTCAGGGTGTTCATTGCATAACAACGAAAGTTTATGGAAAGTTTCCCAATTATATTGCCAAATGGGAGCATGTATAAGGTGAATAGAAGTGGTCCAAGAACAGAACCTTGTGGAATTTTGGGACAAACCCTTACATACATAGATGAATCAACAGTGATCGATCTGATAAATAGGACTTAAACCAGCTTAGTGTGGTTCCTTTAATGCCAATTAAATGTTCCAGTCTCTGTAATAGGAATTCAGGAAAAGGTTACACTAACCAGGCTGCCAAAATTCTCCATATGGACACAATAATTATACCAGTTAATTGTAAAATACCTTTAATTACTATTATAAGATTTTAACAGGCATGTATTGAACCGTGACATTTTCAGTGTCTTCTGGAAAACAATACAATGAGTGAAATAGACTTTTTCTCAGAAACCCCCATCTTAACACATATTCTTGATGTTTACCAAGGTCCTAAGTTGACATTAGAATGGTCAGTCCTGTTCAGCTGTGCCTGGAGATGGCACATATACAAGCTATGGTAATGAGCTCAAACTCCATAGAGTAGCTGGCCTGTGGGAAGCAGCTGGGGTTTTTCTTGAGGACAGGCATCCTCAAGGACACTGGAATGGTCTCTAGACCAAAAGCATTGTCGAGTCCCCTGCAGGAGTGGCTGGTGTGGCAGCTGGCCTCATGGATGACCTGAGGCACACGGTTCAAGTCTATGTTCTCCCTGGTGAAAGATCAGGATCAGAGACAGGCTTTCATTGAGTTGTTTTTTATTTAGTGAGTCAATGTAGACAAGCAATCGTGTATATACTGTATAACTATTCCGTTTATTCTTTAATAATTGATAGTCATAGGTTTTCTTCATCTAATTGATTAATTAAGTTATGTGGTCTATTAAATACATTCTGCACTGTCTGTCAGTAGATGTACAGACATACTGTACAGAGGGATCTCTTCAGATCTTACACTTATCAAACATCACAGTCTCTGTGAATATTGTTCAAGATGCTCGAGAAGTCCTATTTCAGTAATGGCTCATTCCCCATAAAAAAACATAAAAACAGATGCACTTAACACACAGATTTTCAGTTGCAAGCAATGCTAAAATGCTTTTCTGTGTAATATAACTGCGAGAGAGTAATGATGACATTTATCAATAATAAAAAAACAATTTTAAATTGCAGACTGAGACAAAATATCTTTATATCAATGTCAAATGTATGCTAAATCAGATAAAAATTTAAACTGATGTAAATGGTAAATTGACTCTTACTTATATAGTGCATTTCAACCGTATAGTGTGCAATGAATTGTTTTCCACGGCTATAAAAAACGTACCAAATCTCGTCACTCATGTAAAATCTAATTTAGCGAATTCATGACTTTTGACCGTAACACTTTATACTAGTGCTGAATCAATTAATGGATTTATCGATAAGTCAGTTAACAGAAAATTAATCAGCAACCATTTTGATTGATTAATAAATAGCAAATCAACACATTAG
This sequence comes from Gadopsis marmoratus, assembly GCA_036023855.1. Classification (NCBI taxonomy): domain Eukaryota; kingdom Metazoa; phylum Chordata; class Actinopteri; order Centrarchiformes; family Percichthyidae; genus Gadopsis; species Gadopsis marmoratus. The sequence continues at coordinate 5,415 of JAVQJF010065471.1, read as the reverse complement.
AGAAGCTGGAACTAGCCAGTGTTTCTTTGGGTGCTTTGGTTGAGGTTAAACTTTGTGTTTATGTATACTCACACATAACTCCAGGTTGCGATGCTGCGCTCGTTGATGCGGCTTGGCAGGTTGACCAGCTGGCTGTAGTAGTCCTGCAGGCTGTGTGTACAGAAGGATTCGTCCACACACTGGCTGCCAAGTGGCATTGCCAGACACTGGTGGAGGGCCAGCAGGCACAGCAGAGAGACACGCAACATCTGGAAACAGAATAACTGGATTGTGTTAGTGTGGACTGCCAGCCCAACAAAATTTTTTAGCGTATCCAGGGTGATTATAGAGAGTCTGGACAGCAAACAAACACATGAAATGTGATTTTTGCAAGTCGGACCGATGCCGCATTTGCAAGTGGTTTGAAATACGATTCCAATCAGATTTCTACAGATGTGTCTCATTCTGGATGCTCTGGCTGCTCAATTCGGATTAAAAGTGTCACTTGCAACAACGTCAAATCCAGAGTGCATCAGACCGGCTGTATACCTGTACTCAGTGACAGAGGAGTATTTCAAACTTCACTACTTTTTTTTGTGTGCACCAAGTTTAAACAACTGTCAAGTCTGGGTTCTGATAGGAGGTGGATGTGCCGCTTCCATTCAGTGCCCATGTTAACCAACTGGGCTGTTCAGACTTTTTTGACTCTTTTTTGCATCTGTCTCATGAAATGATGTGCGTAGTGTTTTTCTGTTTAATAATAATATCTTAAGTTGATAATACAGTAAATAACCGATTTAAATAATAATTTTGCCTATTTTAGACTATATTATTTTAAGTTCTTTTAGTTATTTTTCTTTTTAGACAATATTTAACATTTGAGGGCCTTGTCTTCTGTTATTAAATGAATGAGTTTTGAGGAAACCATGTTTGCGTTTGTACTCCACTGTCTGTAGAGCAGTTACTTTGATCTTTAATTAGATCATTCAATTAAAATTCAAAGAGGTCCAGTTAGAGCACATTTCCTCAAGCAAAGGTGTGCTGCGACTCTACAGCTGCTGTAAGGAGCAGACACTTACAGTAACATCCGTCGTCTGATTGATAACCCACTCATTTTACAAATTTGAGTTTTTTTATTTACTGAATGTGGGCAAAATTTTACTTCAATATGCGAAAATGAAGTAAATGTTTTTTTTCTCTATAAACCAAAGTAAAACAACAGTGGGGGCGGTGGGAAAGTTGTATTCCATGTTTGCCTGAACACCGTGTAACACCGACTACTGTGGCAAGCCTAGTCTGGACTGAAACTGAAACATTTCTCAACAACTATTTAATTGGACTAACATGGAAGTTGGTACAGATATTCACGATCACCAAAGATTAATTGAAACCACCTGTGATCCCCTGACGCTTTATCTAACGACCTCCTCAGGTCAAATAGACCTTTTGTCCAGAACCAAAAAACTACATGACATTACAATCAACCAGTTACGTTTACTGAAATTCCATCTTTTGTACTAAAAAGATAGTAACTGTACAATATATCCACTTGATCTGAGACTGCTGAAACCACATATTAGCTTCAACTAAACTTTACAATGCAATTTTTCACAGACAAGGACTGTGGATTTTGTTTGTTGTGCTAGGGAGGATCGTACACCCTGTATAGACAGAATGAATGATTACAGCTATCAGTACTCATACAGGGTGCATATGGGTGTATGAGTATTGCATTAAAGTAGTCTTGAAAAAACATAAAATTAGTGTACTCTAGAGACCAGCTGAGTGTAACCCATGTGGTGGTAGCTCTCAAGAACACCCTTCAGTCGTTAGCACCATTAAGATAAAGGCAGGTTTCTTACCTGAAGCTGTTCCATGACTGAAGTTTCTGACTGGCGATTGGCGTGCTAGAGCTTCTGTTTTTTTTCTAGGTGATGTTGAGGGGAGCTGTGTTTTTCGTTGTTTCTTTCGTTGATCTGCCCTTTGGCTTGGAGATGATCTGCGACCTGTATCTGGACCTGCCTCTATTTATATGCCCAGTTCTTTTTGGGATTGTTACTATTCTCTGTGAGTGTGTGTGTGGCAGTGGGGTGAAGGCAGACAAATTGCTCATTCAGGTTTTCATCACAATAGTTTGTGTCCACGTTCCTGTTATTAGCATTCAGCCTTGAGAGAATAATTTTATTCAGAGAGGACGTCAGCATGTAGCATTGAGCCCAGGTAATCAAGGGAGGACCCTCGCTACCTCCTCAGTTACCAGAAAAGGGCCATGGATATCAGAGGTCCCAATAAATCAAAACATCTTGTAAAATGCTTAGTACGCATTATTGAAAGTATAAAATCCAAGTTTGAATGAAGGCAAATTGCATTTCAGTGAGATGAAATTCTATTATCTTGAAGCAAATATAAATGGATAATGCTGGCATTATTCTATGTTAGAATAAGTTTTATTTCTATGCCATGTCAAGCATTTGTCCCATCGTCCGTTACAACATTATATACTTTCAAAGAACATGTTTATTTTAAATCATCAAACATTGTGCATTGATTAGCAGAACAATGAAAATAAATTTCATATGTGAATAACCCACTCTTTGTGCATCGGCTATCAATTCCTGTTGTTTTTATGTAGCGTAGGTACAGCATGTCCAAATATCCAAAGTAAGGCTTGGGTGCCATACAGGAGAATCCTAAACCTGTCACACAAAATATGGATATAAATACAAGCCCGGATAGCTTGTGCCCTTGCTACATTCAGCTCTAACCTACACAATTTCTTTGGGTTTGAAACCAACAATAGGGTGTTTTTTGTTGTAATTCCACCTTTGTCATGATTTTCATCAACATCTGCTTTTAGTTGTTTTAGTTGATGGACAATATCATTAAAGGGGGAGATATTCTTTTTCAGAACTTTGTGTGAATAAGGGTTCGGTCTAAACCTGCTCTGTGTGGGGAGTGCCCTGTGATAACTTTGGTGTGATATGGCACTGTATAAATAAAACTGAATAGACTAGAACTTTGTCTGTTGGACTATTCAACTTTCTGCCAATTTGCAGTACTGCAGGTGTTACCCCTGTAGTTTTTTGAACAGCAGAGTTTATGGCAAACCTGAAGTCCAGAAGGTATTGATCCCATTTACCATTATTGCCATCCACATAAGACGTATCATACATTTTGAGGCATATTAGTCTGTGGATGATATGCTGGGGTGAGTTTGGGAGTCACAGTCCATTGTTCACAGAAAACACAAACATGGGTTCATTGTCAGAATCAAGGTATTGTTTTTCCTGTAGCAGTTTGCAAGGGGGAAAACTCAACTCAGCGTATGAAGTAAGTCACCACTACTATCAGGTGTTTGTTTCTTTCTGGATTGATTGGTAGGGGACTCATAATGTCAGTGCCTAGCATCTCATTAGGGCCTTTGATGGGCATTCAGGAAGCTTCTATGTCGAAAAAACATTTTTTTCTTCTTCCACATTGACATACTGTCCAGCATCAACATTTAATGGTAAAATACAACATCTCAGCTGGGCTCATAAAGTTCAATTCAGTTTTATTTATATTGCGCCATATCTTTCCAAAGTTATGGTGCAAGTTAGATGGAAAAAATCTAAAGTAATAAGCAGAGTGCTCAAAGCAGCAAGGATTAGTCGTTTTGACCACTTTGGTGGAAGTGGAACAAGCTGTAAACGCAACACTGACATATGATGACCGTTTTTAAGTTACTTACCAACATCATAATTAATTTGTAGTTGTGTTTCTGGGCACCTAACAAATGTACGTTTAATGTTCACTATCCTTTTAGCTGTTTAGTTCTGCTTCTAGTCCAAATGTATCCATATAAGAAATGCCAAATTTTGGAGCCCTGCAGCTGTGTATTTGTTTATTTTGTGATTTGCTCTATTTCGCTTCAGCTCCTGCCCCTTTCTTGGTCTGGATGAGCGTGCTTACTCCTATTTTCCTATCCCATATTCCCAACTATGGTCAACTTTGTTGCATATTTTTGCATACCCAAAAAATATCTAACAGCTCTCTTTTGCTCTGATTCACACACAGGAATATTTCTATATTTTCAAAATGCTATGAAAATATAATTTATAACCTACTGAAGATGTAAAACATTTTAAAATTTAAATAGCTCACAAATATATAATATAATGTATAAGTTAGTGGATCAATTCATTGTTAGTTTGGATCGTTTCATACGATTTTTAAGAATATGAATTGGTTCTGCTATTGATCACCTGTGTTTGCATTTGTATTTGTAGCTTTAGTACAAACAGGGGCATTGAAATGTTTTGACTGCCCTTGTCGTCGGAGGCTTATAAAATCCCGCACTTTTTAAATGTCTGTGTTGATTAAATTTGCGGTGTCATCTGTTCTCCTTGGCCTTAAGGAAGTTGTACAAGTCGCAAGGGACTCAATGGAGCATGCTCAGTGCATGAATACACCGGCAGCTTCCAGGGCCAATCTGTACGCTTTAAGATGACTTCTGTTTGTGGACATGTGATGAGTCTGGATTTCATTGGTGGGTATCATGCATATTAACTTTAATTGACCTAACTTTCACTGATGGCATTTTTTTGCAGTTCTTAAAAATGTAATCGCATTTTATGCATACCACGTTCACATATATGGAGGAAGAAAAAAATAATGGAACCCCCCCCCCCCCATAACATAATGCAGTTTAGTACAACATCTCAAATTACAGCTGTCTGACATATAATAAAGAAATTATGTTTGCGTTTCTTACAGAACTGTTGAACTGGATGGAAATACAGTGTGTAGGGGTTACTCTCTAGGGGTCTCTCAATATAGTAAAGTCTAAAACGGCATTAACTAAACTTTGCCCTTTTTCTTTATTTGGATCTACTGACCTGATTGGTATCAGCCCCTGGCAGTGAAGGAGATTTGGTATCAGTCAGACATGACTGATCCACGTACATTTTTCTATTCTAATTTTGTTGCACCACCCCTGAAAATCTTGTTTTCTCTGACCTCCAGTGTTTTACCTTCTCATGTTGTGTCAGTGATTTACATGTGTACTGCAGGGCATTGTCTATGGAATGATAGGAGTGCCACAATAAAGAATAAATATGTAAATAAAAGAATAAAAGAATATCACAATAAATGTGGAAATATAAAGAGAAATAAATAAAAGAATACGACAATAAATGTGGAATATAAAGAGAAATAAATAAAAGAATAAAAGAATACGACAATAAATGTGGAAATAAGAAAATAAATGTTTATTCTTTTCCCTTTTGCTTTTTCTATTTCCACATTTCTTTTGTCTTTTCTATTTCCAAATTGTCTTTTCTATTTCCAAATTGCCTTTTGTATTTCCACATTGTCTTTTCTATTTCCACACTGACACCTTGGCGCTACGCTGGAAATAGAAAAGACAATCCAATGGCTGTGGGCGGGCCTTCATGC
>JAVQJF010065465.1:0-11014 GCA_036023855.1 Gadopsis marmoratus | reverse complement strand
TTCAGTCAACACGTCAAAGAGTTAACATATGTCACAGCAGCCCAGATTATGTATCAACAATGTTAAGCACTGTACATCTTTTAATTCTACTGCCTTCGTTCTCACCTTTCCACAGAGAGACTCCACGGTGGCTTTGCCGCCCTCTCTCTTAATAAGTTTCCCCTTGAGGTACATCTCTTTGGGCTCAGTCACAAAGTACGCTGTTTTAGCATCAAAGGGAGTGTTCTGAGCTTCAATTCTCTCTCTTTCTGTCTTCCGGAGGTAAAGGGCCGCCGGGCCAAAACACTCCATTTCCGCGTCCGAACTCATGGTGACCCTTTACTGCACGAGAGGAAACAAGTCAAACAATAGTCAATCATTTTAAATTCCAGGAAAGTAGATAGATGGCTGCCCAAGTAGTGACTTCTACAATGATTGATTATTACTGTTATCAAATGAATGCTCTACATTTAAGAGTTGTTAAATACAGATAGCTGCATACCAGAAGTTAGCAAAGTACAGTACTAACAAGATTGTGATATTCACATGTATAGTACATATGCACTGGTAGTTAAACCATATCTCATCTTAATCTCATCTGGAGTTATTCTCCAGGGCAAATATGAAGCCTAATGTACCTTGGAGGACACCAGGTGAACAGGGTTTGTTTCTGACAGATCTCAGTGCAGACTTGTGAAAAAAGGAGCAAAGATTAGGGTTAGAGTAATGCTACAGTACGTCTGAGAGTTTATCTTATCTATCTAATATAATATTTTGTATTGGAGTAGTTTAATCACTCTTAATACATCTAAGCCACTAAGAAACCTACCTTTGCTGGATGCCTGTCCTTGGAGGTTTGCTGTGCCCTTTTTATATAGTGTGATGGGAGCCTATCACGAGCTGTATTTGGTCATATCATGTGGCATAATGCTTGTGCAGTAGTAGTTGTTACCTCTAGCTGTCACATTACAATTTATGGGATGTCTTCCATACCAGATCAACATCAGACATTGTTGGAGATTGAGGGTTTTGCTTTTAGAATTATTATTCATATTCCTGTGATTAGTGGTAAACAATTAGGCAATTATCTACAAATTTTAAAAATTTGTTTTATTTTTTAAAACTTATTATGAGTTTAGAACATGTAGCATGCAGATGTGAAGGTGGTTCTGCTTTTGGATACTGTTGGAAGTTGGTTCAGTAGTTAGAGGAAATCCAAAGGTGTGACTAATACATCTTTCTAATGCTCCTGGCACAACAGTAGTCCCATGCCATGCTTTGGGTAACCTTTAAAAAGTCATTGATATAGTGTTTCAGAGTCCTTACAAGTCAGAAATTATAAAAAAATAAAATGAGTGCCAATGAGCTTTAAAAAAAAAAGAAGGAAAGATTGCCAAGGGATTCTTTCTCACAACAGTGTCAACAGCTGTTCTTATTCTTGCTCTTGAAAGATACACAAGGGAGACTGAAATGGTTCCTAAATGTAGAGCGACTGAGTGATGGGTTCCAGCTCTTACTTCCTGTATGTTACAAATCGCCTCACCGTAAGGGCTTTTTGTGTATATTTAAGTTCAGTATGTTTAGGGCATTCAATTCTATGCTGTTTGGTTTATTAGAGGTCTATAGTATATGTGATGGGATTAGAAGATGTTGTTTTAAATGACAAGTGTACTTGTAGCCAAACATTTTTTGCCAGTGGCACACAGCCGGCAAGATTGTGGTAGACAGCCATTAGGCATGGTTTCCATTGGAGTATCTACTTGTGGCAGTGAATAAGAAGAAGAAATTCTAAAGTGGTTACCAAGAAGATATAATGAACCTCTGTCTTCACTGAACACGAGTTACACGATACCTGCTCTGTAATCTTCTGTCTTATTAGGGCAAAACTCAAATATAGCGCCAGGCTTGTGTTGATGCTCAAGCCAAATGCCACATGCTCAAGAGGCTTATTGTGTTTTTATGGTCTTTGATCTCCATCTGTCAGTTTCTTCATTTGTCAAGCAGAAACAACTGGGCTCGGGATAACAAACCAAGTGCTGAGTAACATTCCAGTCTACGAGCTGGTCACAAAGAGCATGGATGTACATTTACAGTAACAGTAGCATCCATGTGTGTCAATGTAAGTATATATATTCATATATTTGTGAATTGTAATTATGATTATGTTATTATAATGTTTAAAGGTTAAATTCTATAGAAGGGGTTGGTAGTTATGTGTCAACTCTAATTGTCTATTGACTGGCTTTTAATCCCTGTTTATGTGACTTTACATTGTGGAATGGCAGTCATTTAGACATAATGGAATCGTAGCAACAGTCGTTCTATAACAGTAAAGTAAAACGTTTCAAATTTTTCAGCACCTATGTTTTTGGTTTGTAAAGCAAGGATACATATGTCTAGCTCACTAACTGTGCAGCTGTAGCCTCAAGGTCCTCAACAGTCTCAATAATGGGTTTTTCTTTTTCAGAACTTCTGTTTTAAGCTGTATTAAAACTGCTTCAGTGTCATTCATACTTCAGGACATACATTGTAATAATATCTTACATTAAGGATACTCAGTGTAGTGAAATACTGCTCCAAGAACCAGTGAATGGAATTGCTGTCATTTTGAAGAATGTGAAAACATTTTATTTGTGACAAGGTTGTAGGTCAAAATGAGGTCACGGTGTTGTATTTTGACCCTGGCTACATCTTGCAGTAGTGCTCCTGGGATTAGGGTGTGACACAATGAGAGGTTAGTCATACACCTTATTTTTTAGATGACATTTGGCATCATCATGCCACTGTGTAAATTGTGTTTGACATTCTCAAAGATACACTGTGATTGTGACATTTAGCTGATTATTAGTAGCTATTTTATAACTTCCGTGCAATAACTTGAAACAGACTTTTATTGTGTTTGCTTGGAGAGCTGTCAGTGCCTGGTTGCTAATGATGTGTGTGTTCTAATGTTGGGGGTCACTGGCATCTTATTAACACCAGAGGGAGCCTCAAGTTGCAAAGGTGAAAGCATGCTGCTTATGATACCAGCTTCCCTATCATCAGCCTCTGGTCCCTTAACATTACACCACATCACCAACTCATACTGGGTGCAGAATTGTACAAAGTACCAAATTAGAAGTATGAATTCCCTTATGTTTTGTCTTTACTTTGTTCCTATTCAGGTTCACAGTGGCATGTTCAAGTCTACCCACCACACACCCTGGACAGTCCATCAAAACCTTTTTAAAATATGGTATGACACATTTACAGATTTAGATGTGTTTGTGTTTACATGTTTAGCAGTTTGTGTAAGTACATACATGTCAGCACTTCACTGTTTGTGTCTTTGTCTCTGCTTTTCACAGAAGGTGTGTGGAAGCGTTTTGTATATATTTTGTGGTTTCATTTAGTGAGAATTCCAAACCCACTGACATTGCTTACATGTGTTGTTAGAAATATGGAAGTCAAGACACAATTCAGTCAATTTCTTTCCTGCATAAACTCTCTCTGGTTGTAATTGTTTATTAATAACTTCACTATTGTATCGTGTGCTTTCAAATGTAGTGAAGTACTGTAGTTCACTAATACTAATGAATGAATTAACTTATGCATCAGTAGCCTATCTGTCCCAAGGAGGCTATAGTGTTACTGTTAAGGGGTGCTCCAGAAATTTAGTATTGCGCTTCCTTACAGTTGGGGAACTCACAAGAGACAGAAACAATAGGGTCTGTCTTAAAACAGTACTCACATGTGGCAAACCAGGGGAAAATAGGTTATCTGGTGTAACCCCAATTCTATGAGTATGTGCGAGGTCTTCTAATGGCCTGAGAGATACACACCAGACAGCGAAGACCAGTGAGTCAACGCCGTCAAGCAGGATAGTATCACAGATCCAGTGAGCGAGCCGCTGTGCAGCCAAGGGAGCCCCAAGAGCACAACCATCATGGCAGACAAGCAATTGGTCAGATCTCCTGAAACCCACTGTGCGCTTCACATAAGTACAGACAGGCCGCTGGGGCCACTCCATCGTGACCGCCGCCAATTCAAACCACACAGGCCAGCGGTGGGCCAGCATTGGAAAATGCGCCCTATGCTTGTGCTCCTCCCGGGGAAGCAAGAGAAAGTCAAGGTTGGCATCCAACTCACCATGATGCTGTGGCCCAGGTACAGGAAGCAGGTACTGTGAGCGTCCACTGTCAATCAGCTGTATGTCACGTGTTCAATCAGAGCCTGAAGCTGGGGAGAGTACCACAACTGTGGAAAACATCCTGCGTGGTAACGGTGCCAAAGACGTCGCACCCCAAGTACCCCAACAGCTACAGGCCAGTGATACTAATATCCCACCTGATGAAGACCTTGGAGAGGCTGGTCCTTGTTCATCTGCGGCCTCTGGTGAGCCCATCAATGGACCAACTGCAGTTCGCCTACCAGCCTGGCATTGGGGTGGATGACGCTGTGGAGGTTTTTCACCTAGATTCTGTCAAGAGGAGTGTACAGTTTACACTGTCTAATGTTTCAATGTTGTTCATATGGGCATGTGACTATTAAGACAAACAGGAACTATCTTTTTAAAAACAGAATCATAAGCAAAGAAGTAGATCCAAAGATTCCATGACTTTTGGTCCCGAGTGTGGATCAAGATCCAGAAATACAGAATCCTTGTTTTAGAAGTCTGTGATGCAGGCTTTCTGTTAAATCTCAACGAGCAGCTGATATAAAATACTGATGACATTATCAGTTATTTTATCAAACTTTAGAAAAGTCCTTCAGAGCCACAGAAGACATTGTACAACTGTTTTCAATTCAATTCAGTTTTATTGATATAGAGCCATATCACAACAAAGTTATCTCATAGCTTGTTTATATAGAGCAGGTCCAGACCAACTCTATGTACAGAGACCCACAATTCCCACCATGAGCAAGCACTACGCGACAGTGGCAAGGAAAAACTCACTTTTAACAGGAAGAAACCTCAAGCAGAACCAGGCTCTGGGTGGGTGGTCATCGGCCTCGACCGGTGTTGACCGGAGTTGAGAGAGAGAGTGAGGGAGAGGGATAGAGGGTGGTAGATTTAGAGAGTGATGGCAGGAAGAAGGAGAACACTCACCAGCACAGTACAGTTCCATGCACAGATGTAAAGCAATAGTGGTAGCAATGGTACTGATGTTAACATTCACAGGCTGTGTTTTACTCTTTGTAAAGAAAACGTCCTGTTTAAAATCGTTTGACTGACCCTTTAAACTGAAGATAAATTAACTGTTTTAAATGCACAGTATTAGCTTGCTTAATGCCATGTACATTTTTGCTGATTTGAACTTTTCCAATCAAGAAAACTAATAAACTACAATGGAAAACATACTAAACCCAACTAACTGATGCTATATTATTCCTCATCTACAGTTCACAGGAAGTGGAAGAAGAAGAAAGGAGACCTGAGTGAGATGTCCATATATGAATGAATCTATTGCTAAGTACAAAAGGAAACAATATGCAAAATACAAAGAAATTCACAACTACTGTATGAAAAAATAACAATGAAATAAACAACATTTCGCCCAATGATCTGGGATTGGCTCCAGCCCCCCCCTGCGACCCTTCGGGATAAGTGGTATGGATAATGAATGAATGAACGAATGAATGAATGAATGAATGAATGAATGAATGAATGAAACAACATGAACATTTGACTTTAATTAATTTCATTAAAATTAATTTAAAAATACAATATACTTAAACTGGTAACTGGTGGCTGATAGTCCCTCATGGACATACACACAACTAAAAGAACATATTCAAGAAAATTAGTAGAAACACATATCTCTTATGTAGAAGAGTCCTGTGTTAAAAAATCTGAATCCAAATTATCTTAGAACAGAAGTACACTCCACTATGACTTGGCATGTCACTCAGTTATCTCAATTAACATTTGGGATCCAAAACTATACGATGCTGTTTCGTAAAAGTCATTTTATTTGGCTGGAAGTGGTGTCTCTACCTACTTTGAAATTTTGGTTGTTGCAAAAGGCATTCACTCTCAGGCCAGCAGGAGAGTTCAACAGGCACACCATCAGTGCATCGCATGTTAACAAAAAGCCATATTAAAAATGTGTATATAATTTTACAATGTCTAAAATAAAATAGATATTAGGGACATACAATCCTACCCTACCAGTATCATTCTAGCAATGAGATGCAGAGTGAAAAGATATTTTTCATGAGTTTGAAAAGGAAATCACACCTCTCCTCTTTGCATCATCCATCAATCAACCAAAAAATCATGCCCGCTATTAGAGTTTTAACCTTTACAGGTAGCCACTTCAATATTATAAGCAATGCACATCTAAATACAGAAAATGCCATCATAAGTACATTACAATTCACAGGTGTTATCAACAAACATTGTGAAGGCCCACTTGCTAAATAGTTAACTTACTTGAACTTGCTGCTTTCAGTATTATAAACGCAATTCAAACATCTGCCTTTCGGTGTCGACTCAAGAAAACAAGAAATTAAAGTATCACTCTGTCTCTTTTTTTCCTCAGTCCCTTTCTGCCCTTACTAATTTGAAATTCTCTCTCACACAAGAGTAAGTGGTAACACACACACACACCCACACCCACACTCACCCACACACACACACACACACACACACACACACACACACGGGAAAATTAGCTGCTCTGGAATTCAAAAATGTTTTGGCCACCCTGAAGATTGGACGGCGTTAACAAGTGGTCTATTCAGTGGACAAGTTGATATTTTGTTTTAATTAAGGCAAATATTTGCCATTGAGTGTTGGTTCTTTTTTAAAAAAAATGAATGCATTGGATGCAATTGAAGGCTCATAAACTATCTAAGTCAGAAAATAGAGCATCTTGTAAAAGTATTACATTTTCATGTGTGGGTCATATGAAATTAGAGCAGCAGCACTGGTCGCATATCTCTTCCGATCTCATATACATGTGAACTTCCCAGGTTTTTTATTAGTTTGTTATTCGCCTTCATCCCACAGACCTTTCACTGTTTACAGCACAGTGTCTTCTTTTCATGGTGTAGCGCACAATTATGTTTGTCAGTGTTTGCCTACCTTGTCCACCTCCTTAACAACACAGTCGGCTTTACTGTACTTTCTTACAGAACACAATGAAAACCACCCCATATGAATAAAATAGTGAGGTAGCAGGTGAAAATATGTATTATATATGAAATAATCATGTTAATTTCCTTTTGATTACATAATTTCATCTCTGCATGTTTACTTAAGCCATGGCCACAGGAACATAATTAACAATTGCTGTCATCATGTGTCACCACTGACAAGCAACACACTACACAACTACTGCAGTTAAGAAAGATAAATTGCATTTTTCTTTCTCTAAACTATAATAGCTTAGTACCATGAACCACACAGTTACACATACCTCATTTGTGTGGCACATTTTTCTAAATACTTATAGCATACAAGCATGTTTAGCATAAGTGGCCCCACAGGAACCAAACAACAAGCAATGCTAGTCCCATGCACCTATCAAACTAAAGAGGAACAGAAACACACTCCTATAGATCTCTACTTACCACGATACAGAACTAAAATGAACTTGATGAGTTTATGACTTAGTCACAATACTGATAGTCTGAACCAAGTATAAGGAGCTTCACAGCCTGGATTTTATTCTGAGGTGCTTAGTAACAGGATGATGAAATACATCTGACTTGTAATTAACAGAAGCGTTTGATGCATTTGTCAACAATTGTAAAAGTAAGAGCTTGGGCATTTGTGAGCTGGAGGCTATATTTATTTTAAGTCCTAATAAGACTTTAAAGAAAGGCCAGACATATTGAATTTCAACTTTTATTGCAACTTAATCACACCATAAGGGAACACTTTCACAGCATCCTAGGCATCATCTTTCTTTGGAGAGAAAGCACAACAGTATAATTGACCATAATATGTCTTTAATTAGCTTCAGCTACACACTTGCCTTATTCTCAAGAGATGTTTGAAAGAATGTCAAACTATTCCAAAGGTTTGTTTGATGGTATAACAAACTTAAAAGTGTGCATGTAGATTGAGAACATAATCATGTAAAACAGACTTTCTGGCTCACATTCACGAAGACTGTTTGTTTATACAAATAAAGTCATATAGTAACTAATATATATATATCAATTATTCCTTTTAGCTAAACCACTTTGCACAAAGTACAACATAATGGGGTGTTATAATGCATATTTATAACGAGTTTGTTTTTGGATGGAAATCTGCAATTTTGATCTGGGGGTTCATTTAGTATTTGTTTTTGTAGTATAGAGGATACGGTGACACTAGATATGATGACAAGGTGCAGAAGCCATGACCTTAACAGGAGGGCTGCCCCTGCGTGGTGTTCAGAGATTTCAGTATAAAAGAAGCACTCCAAGGCTCGTCAAAAGTGTGGACTGACAGGCTGCCAAAGAAGGTGAGTCTTCTATCACACTTTTTGCAGTGATCAGTGCTTTCATTTATTAGTTGTTCAACAGCAGATCATTTGTAATTCCAGCTTAAGTGAGGCTTGCATGTTTTACTATTTCTAATTTGACTTGATTTTAGTATCCGCAAAACAACTGCATCACTGGTCAACAAAAAGGTAAATGATGTTCATGCACCTAATGACTTTAGGATGTATTAATAAGCTTTGTTTTCATGAATTTGCTTAATCTAATCTTAAAATATTTTAGATTAATCATTTTATTATTTTATTTTATCATTATTTAATTTCTAATTTATTTATTTTTACAGAAGTGCCATGAGTTCCGACGCAGAAATGGAGTGTTTTGGCCCGGCGGCCATATACCTCCGGAAATCTGAAAGGGAGAGAATAGAGGCTCAAAACACTCCTTTTGATGCCAAATCAGCTTATTATGTGGTGGAACCCTCTGAGATGTATTTGAAGGGGAAACTAGTTAAGAAGGAGGGTGGCAAAGCCACAGTTGAAGTTCAGGGTGGGAAGGTATGTAGACATATATTGTCATACAATAGACAAGTAACTGTATGACTACATATCCTCACACTCTATTTCATAATGGTGCTGCATATTCTTAGAATACATTTTTCACTCTTTTTGTGCAGACCCTCACTGTAAAGGATGATGAAGTCTTTCCCATGAACCCTCCAAAGTACGATAAGATTGAGGACATGGCCATGATGACCCACCTCAGTGAGCCTTCTGTGCTGTATAACCTCAAAGAGCGCTACGCAGCATGGATGATCTATGTGAGTTTTGTGGAGGAGAGATTTAGCTTTAATAGCATGGACATCTATTTACAGAAAAATATATCATTCTTTCATATTTCCCACTGTTACAGACCTACTCAGGGTTGTTCTGCGTCACTGTGAACCCCTACAAGTGGCTCCCAGTGTATGACTCAGCGGTTGTCTCAGCATACAGAGGCAAAAAGAGGATTGAGGCTCCACCCCACATCTTCTCCATCTCTGATAACGCCTATCAGTTCATGCTCCAAGGTATCAATCAGTTTTGAAGTTACAATCTGTCCTGACTGGCCACATAGCCATGTAAGAGGAGCCAGCCTTTAAAAATTAGACACAGTTTTGATATCTTCCACAACTGTTTGCTATCACTGGTAAACATGCCGTTTATGGTGACACTCTGACAGTTGTAATGTGAAAAATGTAATAATAATCTAATGTAATATGTACGTGATGATGCAATAATAGAATGTGTGTGTTCAAATGTCACTCTCTCAACAGATCGTGAGAATCAGTCAATCCTGATTACGTGAGTCACTGCTAAAGAGAGCTGAATTTGACTGATTATTTCTGTACTTTGTTGAGCTGATTTTGACTGATTATTTCTGTACTTTGTTGTATCTGACATATAATTGTTTGCATTGTAGCGGAGAATCCGGTGCAGGAAAGACTGTCAACACCAAACGTGTCATCCAGTACTTTGCAACAATCGCAGTGGCTGGAGGAAAGAAAGCAGAGCACGTTTCTGGGAAGATGCAGGTAAGAGAAGTTGAACAATATTAATATGAAATCTAAAATGAAAAGAAGTTGAAAATAAACAAGCTGCAAACATTCAGGTTAATAATGTGATATGCTGTATGTATGTATATCTGTGAAAACCTGAATTGTGAAACCCATGTCATGCAACATTGTTTTAAGGGGTCGCTGGAAGATCAAATCATTGCAGCCAACCCCCTGTTGGAGGCTTATGGTAATGCCAAAACTGTGAGGAATGACAACTCATCCCGCTTTGTAAGTTTAGGT
Source organism: Gadopsis marmoratus (assembly GCA_036023855.1). Lineage (NCBI taxonomy): Eukaryota > Metazoa > Chordata > Actinopteri > Centrarchiformes > Percichthyidae > Gadopsis > Gadopsis marmoratus. Next base: position 783 of record JAVQJF010065465.1, on the reverse strand, counting down.
TCACAAAATCCTTCTGTTTTAAAATCGTGTCTGTTTTTAAGATGGTCTGCTCATCCTCTAGCCTCAGTATTTTTGTTTGTCTTCACACTATGTGATGTAACATCAACATTTAGAAGCATGCTGCTTTTGTTTGTATAGTATTAAATATGTCTTTGGTTGGTTAATATGATGTTATCATTTAACTGTTTCCGCTGCACTCTCTGTGCAAGTGGCAAGACCTGCAATAGGTTTCAAATAACAACATTTCTTACCAAGTCTAAGGCATGTGCACAGCTAGAGATAATATGCCCACACTGATAACTGCCTTCTTCTGTAGGGTAAATTCATCAGAATCCATTTTGGATCAACTGGAAAGTTGGCATCAGCTGATATTGAAACATGTAAGCTTCCAGCCTATCATTATCCAGAAGGTTCTATCAAAGGACAAACTGTAAACAAGCTTATTGCCTTGTTTTATAGATCTGCTGGAGAAGTCTCGAGTGACGTTCCAGCTGTCTGCCGAGAGGAGCTACCACATCTTCTATCAGCTCATGACGGGACACAAACCTGAGCTGATAGGTGTGAGATTAGGGAATAATGTTGTCAGTTATTCTACAGCAAGTGAACAACTATGACTTATCACAGGTATATACAATATATATATATTCTGATATATTTACATATGTTTCTTTTTCCCCTTTCTTCAGAGGCTCTCCTGATCACCAAAAATCCATATGACTATCACATGATCAGTCAGGGTGAAATCACTGTCAAGAGTATCGATGACATTGAAGAATTCATTGC
>JAVQJF010065456.1:0-16460 GCA_036023855.1 Gadopsis marmoratus | reverse complement strand
GATGCTATTATGGTAACATGAGAGGTAAGGAGGTGAAACAAAAACCACTAAACATTTTAACAATCCAAAGAGAGGGGTGTTGCCAAAAAGACAAAATATAGAAAAAACAGCTGTTGTGCCTGTAAAATAAAAACTTTTATTTTCTCGTTGCTCCAGCGGAGGATGTCCAGCGACATCAGCCCCAGCCTGGTCAACTGGATGACCAGCATGATGACGATGAGGCTGCAGGTCATCCTGGAGCACATCCCCATCACACAGGAGCAGATCCAGAACTACATAGTTCACACGCAGGTAACAGAGCAGCTGTATGCCTTTTTATTAAACATTTATTTTACATTTTAACTCACTATATATGGCTCCTTTCCAGAATATGGATGGACACATTTGGCAGCTCAGTTTCTCTTCCCCAATGTTTTTGTCTCATTTTCTGAATTTCAGTATTCTGCAGAAGAGAATGTGCGTGTATGTATAACATGTTACATGCATAGAAAGCAGTCCCTTTTATCTGATGGCTGCTGCATATCCTGTTTCTTTGGACGACACGTCTGAAATGGCTAATAAATATTAGATGACATTCTTTCACAGAGAGATCGGTCTTCTGAAACTAGCACACAAGAGCCTGAACGAGCACAAAGTGCAACGGTAAGCATGGTGTGTCTTTTAATGTCCTTTTCAGAGTAACTCAGTTTGACATTTTTAGTACTGCTTTGCCTTTTTAGTTCCCTTATTTTGCTGTGCTCCACTTTCAAAGATTGGGGACACCCTCTCACCAGCTGCAGCCACCACAGCAGAGGAGGCCATGTCGGTGTCACACGACACGAGGGCGTCGTCACGGGAACCAAGGGTGTTGCCTGGGGACCTGGGAGCCCTGGGAGGTGCTGCACCATTAGGTGGCGACATGGCAACGGCGGGAGCTGAGGGAGGGAGTGAGGAGCCCGCTCGAGAGTCAGAGGCCTGGGCGGCTGCTGTTCCCCCTGTAAGAACCCCTACAGTTTGTTTATTGTTTTAACATTTGTCTTTTGTCCAGGAAAGTGTTTTCATGACTACTTTTGTAGCACTGCCCTGTTTCACATTTACCGTGTCCTTGTTACTTTTGATAATCCGATGCACAGTTTTTATTGGAACTGTTTCCTCTGTAGAAAATAGTTCCACTGATAGTTCCGCTGAAAACTGTTATTATCCCACATTGTTTCTGGAAAAACACATCCTCACATAAGATCTTTGTTATTTAGTATTTTACAGGATAAGTTCAAAGTTTTGCAAGTCAGTCTTAAAACAATTCTCACATGTCAATAAGTACATTGAAACCGGTTTTGGTTGTGTCCATGCTGGAGATCCCTACCGAACACAGTTCCAGTGTTAGAGATGGGGAACAAAATCTACGGCCTTTGTTCTGTGCAAAAAGGCATTTTAAATTTAAATCAAAGCTAGCTTGAGGCTTCTGCCGTTTGGAAAACACGCATTTGATTTGAGTAAGTGGGTGTTTTAGTTTTCCCTCTGTGTTTCCCCGGACAGTGTTTTCTCTTCATTCTAGGAACAGTGACACGAAGAGTTTTTGAATTCTCTGGAGTATTGTTTAATGACAGGTTCACATTTTTTCAAGTCTGCCTTTAAAATATGCCCCATGTAACATAATCCCTATTTTCCCTGTTTATTTACTGTATGTGTTGAAGGAATGGGTGCCCATCATCAGGTGTGATATGATCACCCAGAGGAAGATGAAGGCTCAGCCGCCGTTGTCTGACGCCTATTTGCATGGCATGCCAGCTAAACGCAGGAAGGTAATCAGATCAGTCGTAACTTATTACGTATGAGTATCACTTGTCCTCACTTTCTTCAAGGTATGTGTGTGTTTTCAGACAGGACTAGGTAGTGGAAGCCTCCTCTCACTCTCTGATGCAGTGAGTCAAGCAGCCAGGACAGCGGGAGTGAAGCCCATCACTTCCGCCGAGCAGTTACAAGATGATCTGGAGACACAGGAGCTGAAGGAAAATTATGCAGAACAGGTAACTAAATCATACATGTACTTGAGAACGAACCAGAGACACAGTACACATCATTTAGGCTAATAATGACCACGGTTTGTTCCTCTTGCTTTCATTGCTTTGGGCATGTTTTGAATTAATTAGCATAGGTTGTAGGGGACTATATTAAAATAATGTAAACTTGAAAATGAAATTGTCATTCCACAATTGCATTATAATTTTCCACACATCTGTTATTTGAGTAAAAATTTAGATGCAATAATTGAATTTGCATTTTCATTTCCACATACTGGTACGGGCGTTCTATGACCATGTTAAATTAAATGGGGAAAAATGTCAGTTATACCCCCTGTACAGTGGACAATATTCAAATGTTAATTCAAATTTGAACATTAAAATGCAATATAAACAATGTATCACAATATAAGTTCAAATTAAAATGCAATTTGAAAATAAATGTAATTTCCTTTACAAAGATTTAACCTGCTGCACAATGGACAATATTCAAATGCAATAAGCAGAACAGACTGAATGAGGAAGTGGTGTTCTAACTGAAGACCCACCTTTTGACACCAAAAGAGTGTGGTGACGTAAATATAAATGCAATAGACGGGTCACTAAGTCACTTTCTGACATAATGCGTGTTATCTTTTCCCTCTTAGGTTAAAGCAGACATCAAGAAACGAGTGAGGGAAGACCCGGACTTCAGCTCCCAGCAGTTCCCCAACTCACACAGAGCTTTCTCATCAGACTCGTAATCAAGTTCAACTGATAAGATACCTGCAAGACTCTAGCTGTTTCCATCTTCATCTTTATTATTTCTTGGATCTTAATTCGGCTACCACTCAACGCAGCTTCACCCTCCAAAACTGTCTTAATGCCTTTTAAGCAGTTAGCAGCTCTCATGACTAATGCTAATGTGACTACGTCCCCGGTGCCTATTTATTTCTTTGTTTATTCTGGTCCAACGTTTACTGAGAGAATGTTCCTTGTTAAAAAGGTATTGTATCAGATTTATGTTTGACTAAATAAGGTCACTTTAATTCTGTTTGGATACATGTGTATGTTTGTATTTTTCTTTTTGACCCTCTTATCCTCGTGTTGCTTTGTTAATATGGAGCCTGAATTCTCATTATTTAGTCTGACTTTTGCTTCCACTCAATACTCTCAAGCGTAAGGGTATACTTTCATGTGATGAACATGCTGTTTGGTACATGAATGTACAGTAAGCTTAATAAAAATCTTGATACAAAACTAGAATAGTCTTGTTGGCTTTGAGACGTGTTGAAAGAAGACTCAATATTATCAGCTGATATTGGCTTATAACATGTTGGTATTGGCACATATGTCTGATGGTAAGAAACAAGAAACGGCATTGTAGAAATGCCAAACACGTTAGTGGTAATTTAGAAATAGTGTTGCTATTACATAGTTTGTCCACCAGAGAGCACTGACATTTCTACATTAAAATTGTCAATTATTAACCAATTTAAGGGATCCTAATCAAAATGTTTTCTCTGTTAGAAACTAAAATTTGAAAAAATCTGTACAAAACAGGTTTATATCTTTGTACAGCCTCTGGTATGTCAAATCCACCAATCAGCCATTACCTTATGACGTTGATCACGATGGCTGGCCCGTGTGGAAGAGCTTCTGTAGCTCAAACTGCTGAAAAGGATAATGCTGGTTCTGACAGAAAGGTGTCAGAACACACAGAGCATCGCAGTTTGGTGCAACAAACTGGGTGCCCATGCTGTCGTCATGTTGTGGCTGGTTGGTGTATGTTTCCAGTTGTGAAGAATCATCTCCACCTATGAAGTGATCAGTCAGCCAACTTTGATGATTAGAGATAGACTGATCCAACTTTTTCTCTCCTGATTCCTAAACCTCATATTAGGGTATTAGTCCTAATGTTAGCCCAGTGCTCTTTTCCCCAAATGTAGTCAGCTGAGAGAGCACAGTGTTCTCACACCAGAGCAAACACTGTGCAGAAGGAAACACAAGGAATCAAACTGACTTGCCTTAAGATGCGACTTCAGTCCGCTCTAAAAGTCGCACAACACTTTTCACCATTTTATCCCTCTAGTAAATAAAGATGGACCACACCCAGATGGTTTGCCTGTCTAAACTTTACATGCCAACATCTCAGTTATATTCAACCTTCTTTTAAACCATCTGCCCATTTCATTTCATTTTTTATCTTGCTGGATCAAATCACAATTACCTGCTGTCAGCAGGGGTTAATGCAAGTCAAACTGCCTTATTTGTGTCATACCATAGGATTTTGCCTATAATTAAATAATTTTCCAACAAACTAACATTTATGAACAACATAACTCACCATGTGCTTCCTCTCTGCTTCTCCCACAAATGACCTTTGACCCTGGAACTACTTCCAAGCATATGCTTTCAAGCCTTTTCTGCCCTGAATTGTGGGTTTTACAGTCTTTTTTTTGCAAATGCTTTGGGCTCAATTTCAAATTACAAATGCCATAATAATTTTGACCCTTAACATCTCATCGTATCACAGAATTGGAATCACTTGCATATTAAACTAAAATGGTAGACATCAGATAATGTTTTTGTAAAATGCTTTATTTTCTGTAATGCACATTGAAGTCTCTGGTTTCAATAAGTCTATAAATAATAAATTATTTATATATAAATAAACTTCATTATACCTGTTCAACTATAAAACAATCCATAGACATGTCTTTCAACTAGAAACTTATAAACATAAGTATTTTATATCAGTGTGTAAATAAGGCCATGTGATAGGCTCTTCTATGTGGTAATGCATGCTTAGATTATTACCTGTTTCTAAAATGAATACAGAGAGCTAAATATAGATTTTACTTAATTATATGGTGTGAACACAATTACTTCCTTTTACCCGTTTGGCTGAGCTATTTGTTCAGTGAGCTTGGTGAACAGGTTGGCCCACCTGAGGAGTCTAAACAGCCAGTGCAGTTCCTGGATAGGCATCCTGTTTGGGATGTGGCACCAAGTTACCTACTCCCGAGTAACAAACCTCTCTATCAGCACTGGATCTGAGAAGCAAAGCATAAATACAACATTTTCCGCACATGTACTACAACTCTGCATGTTTATTTCGGACATGCAAGTAAAATGACTACAGTTGTGAGATAACTAATATGATGAAAGATTATTTTAGAACTAATTCACATTTAGGTGTGTTTTAAACAGGAAACAAAGAGCAATAAATACACAGCATACGCCTGGTTTTATAACAGCATGTCTATCAAGTTGCAACATGTTTGACTTTTAATTTGATCTTATTTTCCTGCTGTTAGAACATCCAACGCCTGCAGAAACACCAGTGTGTGTGGTTAGCCATGATTAGCTAGTCCAGGAGTGGCGAGTAGTATTTGCATAAGGTGTGTGTATGGTTGAGCATACACAGCTGCTGTTAACTTCTTTCACTTTGAGACAGATTCGAAATAAAGAGGCGATACTGAAGGAATAGTGTCCACATTTTGTGAATGACGCTTATTTGCTTTCTTGCCGAGAGATATACGAGAAAATTCATACCACTCTTATGTACGCTGAATATAAAGCTACCACCAGCAGCTAGTTAGCTTAGCTTAGCACAAAGACTGGAAGCAGGGGGAAACAACTAGCCTGGCTCTGTTCAAAGGAAATCCACCTACCTGCATCCCCACTAAAAAGCTCATTAATCAACATGTTGTACTGGACCTTATTTACTTGCCGTCTCTTCACTACACCTGGCTATGAAACAGTCTGCCACATAACCCCCTGTAAAAGCAAAAATTTTAATGTTTACATTTGTACAAATTAAACAGTATGTAACGTGTTAATTTGTGAGCTTTAGAGCTCTGGACAAAGCCAGGCTAGCCGTTTCCCCCTGCTTCCAGTCTTTATGCTAAGCTAAGCTAAGCAGCAGCTGACTGTAGCGTCAAATTTTACAGACCTGAGTGATATCCATTGTCTCATTTAACACTTAGCAAGAAAGTGAATAAGACACAATTAATGTCCACAACAGCACATTTTGGCTCAGTTCAATGAAAGCAATCGAGCAGCAAATATTAAAGCGAGGCCTTAACATTTGAAAGATTTGGTTCTTTGCACACGCAATAAAAACTAATTTTGCTCAGTTCAACACACTCAAGGGTTTTGTAGTTGCAGTCTTACTTGGTCTGTATGACCCGTGGCTAATGTTAGCTGTGAGCAAGCTTCAGACATACGGTGGTAGCTATTCAGCAAAAGATACAAGTTCTCACTTTAAGTCTGACAAAATGTCCAGATGAGATGTGTGATTTACAAAAGTTGAGACACAAAAAAAAAAAAAAAAAAAAAAAACAGTTATTCAGCAGAGCAATTTTCTTTGGGTTTATTAAATTGAGAGTGGTTATAAGAAGGCTCCAGGATTTGATCGAGGATCTTTGATATTTCTGTATCTGTGGGCGAGCCAAACGCCAAGGATCTGAAAGGAAAGATGAATGAGAAGGTGCCATCCATCACAATGCAACAATGTCAGCGCCCAAATTGCACATTTTCGAAAAAGAAAAACCCTGCGCTTTGTTGCCATGACATTTTACTGACCTCTGTAAAACTGAAAAAGAGGCCGATACCCCCCACAAACTGTAGCACCTCCCCCGCATACTGCTGGATGATGACGGAGCACACGGTACACGATGGAGGATGGTTTTGAAAGCATATCTAGAGGAAGGGAGAAAATTCAATAATTGAAGAAAAAAAAAAAAGAGATGTGATCATGATAAGATCAACCTGCTGCTTAGAAGAAAGTATTGCAGATGATTCACTTACAGCGGCACACGAGCCATTGTAGCTAATGTAAGAGAAGCCACAACAGTCGAGTGTTTTCTCTACGTCCTTTTGAGTGGCATCGGATTTGTTCCATCCAACCTCCAGCAGATGGTTCTGTAAGTGAAAATCACAAAGCCTGGTGGGATGTACATATGCATGCATATGCGTGTGTGTAAGAGCTGCATTTGTTTGAATAGGCAGCCAACATGAATAACTTTGATTTTTGCAAACCCACACTGTTTGGATCACTTCACAAAAGTGTAGAGAATTCATGTTCATTTGGGGTAAACTACAGCATGTAGGCCAAAATAACTTATTATTAAAATGTATGTAGTTCAGCACAGACAAAATGAACATACCTGCTGTTCTTTATTCAGGGCCAGACAAGCACAGGACACACAGAACTGCACGACAAACACTATGAACAGGATCATCATGTACTGGACCAAGTTTAGGAAGTTAACATTGGTGCCACACAAGAGCCAGTAAAACACGTGGTCAGAGGACTAACATCCACCAAGAGCTCTGGGTTATTTACTTTTCATTGTGCTTTGGCACACACCAGCTATCAGAAGGTGTGACAAACCACACATGGAAACCAAAGGATACAAAGAAGAGAAGGACCTGGTGGTGCTTCAGGGCGCCGCACAGCCCCACAAAGGCCACCAGGAAGAGGAAGATGCCCACGCCGATGACCCCCGCCACCACCCTGATGCTGGAGACCATGCCGAACCATTTCCCCCAGGCTGCCACGCCAATCAGGAGCAGGCTCACCAGCTGAGGAGGAAGAAATACAGTGCAAACTGTATTCATTTCCGCTATCCAGACTAAATTAACATTCTTCTCCCTTTTCCAGTGTGTATGAATCTTAAAATGCCGGCATCAGTCCCACAGCATTTGCAGTTTTCTTTACTAATATCCAAATATATTCAGTTTACCATCATGTATGCCAGAGAAAAGAATCCAATCCTCACATTTGAGAAGCTGGATTCAGCAAACGTTTTGGAACTTTTGCTTAAAAACTATTATTCGATGGCAGATTAATGTTCCGTCAGTCGACTTATCATTCTAATCAAATCCACTAACAATTGGCTGAGGACGTCATGATGCATCTATTCCTCTCTGAGGTCAGCCATAGTGACATAGTGATATTTATAGGTCAACCTTTAAGTTAGATAGTTATACATTTATTTTAACCGTATAACATAAGTCCGGGAAATAAGAAATACATTAAATTGATACATAATAAAAAGAGTTGACAAAACACCAACGTCTGCCAGAAGCTTGTCGGTTTCTGATTCCAGAGAGTGTTCAGGGATTTATAGAGGTTTTCCACTTAAGATAAAAAGAAATTGAAGGTCTGAAATGTGGCACGCTATTGATTTGTGAATGTGAGGGTTCCCTGGCAGACAAATAAGTATGTACACGTTAATTCTTCATTAAGTGTTTATTCTTATCCCCCCCCCAGTAAAGCAATTGGCTTCCATAAATGACCTAATCGTTCACCAGCAACACCTGCCTGCCTGCTGGCATCCCAACCCCCCCCTCAATGAACCGGACCCGAAGACATTTTGAAGAAGAACATTTTAAATCCCCTCTCGTATCAAACTGTCGCCGACAGCAGCAAATTCCTACTTACAACATAAAGTATATTGAGAGCGCAGAGTGCGTTCTTGGTGCACACGAATCCGCCGCAAACCATCGCTGCTCGCCGGTGCAGTCCTTCGCATTTGCGCTCCGCGTCTGCAGGTGCAAACACCTGAACGCCGACCTGCTCGCTGATTCGCCCGCGTCGCCTCGGCCACGCACGAGGGTCGCGCTCATGCGCTCCGCGTGCAGATCGTCGTTTTATGACGCAGCCGTGAGCAAACGGCTCCTCAACGGTCGCGTTGATCGTGTTGATTGTGCACTTTGTTGTTTTTAATGGAAGACGTCGCTCCACAGCGCGCGCGAATTATAATAGTAATCACTCCGAGTCGCGTGAACGCCTTTTAAAGTGTTGGCGTTTGCTTCGCACTGCCCGTAAAGATGAGTTTCAAAATGAACGAGCAAATCGTCCCCCCACGCATTGATGATCCTGCTCTCTGGCTGCCCCTTGTGGATGCAACTAGACACCGCAGGTGGCGCAGAAGATGAACTGCCAGCATTTTAATTTAGAATGAATGTTGAGATGGGGCGACACATAAACAACAAAGGAGTTTAAGTTAAAAACATGACTGGGTGCAATATGTTGTTGTGTGCAATATAATAAATATGAATTTAGAAATGTTTTGTCCCAGTAACTCAGCCATTTACCTAATTTTTCTATTGAACTTATAATTTCTATTTTACCTATTAACTCCAATTGTTCACACTCATTTCTAATTATTCTCTGTGTTGATTCAGATTTTTTTCCTTCATTTGGCTACACACATGGGAATATTGTGGAGTCTTGTATATCGCGATAATGTAATAGTTATATAAAAAGGCTGTTGCTTTTGAGATAACGATAGTAGTTTTGCACACGTCGGTATGTTTGCATAGTAACTGAAGTATAAAGTAGCATAAAAGGGAAATACTTAAGTAAAGTAGCTAGTAGTAAAATAGCTCAAAGATGTACTTAAGTACTCAAGTACATATACTTTCCACCACTGCTGATTGCCGAACATTACAGCAGAGTTTATAATTTTTAAGCTGGATCACGTTTGTGCACTACTACGTATTTTAAAATGATCATACGACAACAAAAATGAGCATCATAACCTTCATGAAGGGAGGATTTATTGCAGGACATTAGTTTATCTATGTGTGCCTAACAAACTGGCAATTGAGTGGAAGCTGGAGATTGGATCTATATGTAGTCTGTAGTGTAAATAGAGTTTTAGCACGCCATCTGTTGGGCAGACAGTGTTAAAACATATTAGGTTAAAAAGGTCAAATCTGCCTAATGATCTTTTACTTACTTTTCACAGTACAATCTGTCACCTGTCTCACTCCATCATTCAGTGGGATCACCTTCGATCATGTTCGCTTTTGAATTTTGAAAAACAAACATTTGATTAATAATTATCATATGATATTTTAGAAACTGAAAATCACGAGTCAGCAGAGGGCAGAAGAGCAAGTGATTGGTATGAACATTCATACATCTCAACCTTGGAATTTGTATAGTTTTATTACAAAATTGAATCAAGTTTATGTTTTCTTTTTTTAAAGTAAAAAGAGTTTTAACAGTCAGTTTATGCTTCTAGACACATCAATACAGGAACAACATGTTGGCATGGAGATGACGTCTGCTTTCTACGTCTGAACCAAACCACCGGTGACTGTAAAGCTTGATAATGTTTCATCATGCCGAAGGGCACTTAAGTCCTCAAAAACAAAAGAAGCATCCTGCCAACTCAACAATTTATTATGTTAACCTTTTTGTTTAGACACACAATAAAACCTGTGGTGGCTTGGCATTTGCCCAGAGTATGCTGAAATGTTCTCCTGCCACATAAGCTGTCAAAAACATGCCCCCTCCCCCCCAAAAATAACCGCTAGTCATGGGTTTTGCAACATTCAGCCAAAAAGAAGAACTGTGGCCCGTTTACACATTCACACTTGGTTTCTCTGTCGCTGAAATCAAACAAAACATCACTCTAAGTGACCTGCATTTTAACCTCAGCGGTGGTTTGAGTTTTTGTTTCTGTCTTTGAGAGCAGATGAATGGTGATAAACCTGACAAAATAATGGAGGAAGAACTGAACTACGTGACGGTGACTTACAAGACCAATGGTATTTCTACGCATGGTGAGTTATGTACTCTGTTTTGGAGCACAGCCTGCATTATTATTATTATTATTATTATTAGGAAACCAAATTAGTTGGTGGAAAGTAACTAAGTATTCACTCTAGTATTTGAGTACAGATTTGAGGCACTTGTATTGTACTTGACTTTTTGTATTCGCTGCTTCTTTAAACTTATACTATATTTTATTTTACTCCACTACATTTATTTGATGGATATAGACACAATTTGCAAAGTATTATTTGACATACAAAGCATACTATGATTCACTGTTCCCAGTTTAAATGAGCTACAACATTGAAGTGCTGCCTACACAGTAATGCATCAGAAATAATTATCAAGTGACAAAGTATAATAATTAAATACTGACGGAGATCGTTCTGCTCCATAATGAATACTTGTACTTTAATATGGTTTTGAATGCAGGACTTTTACTTGTAATGGAGATAGTTTTATATTGTGGTATTGCTAAATGGATTGTACACACAGTATGCTCAACTTCAGCTAACCTGCTCTCTGGGTAAAAATACAGTATCTGTAGTATTTGTAGCAGTTCATTTAAACCTCTTTAAATCTTAATTTCCATCTTAACGTTCTTTAAATTTAGATGAATATTTTCTTCACTTTAAAGCTGATCTATGATATATGATGTTTCTGGCTGCAACACTCCGGCATTGCAGCATTTTAAATTGCCAAACAGCATATGGCATCTTTGGAAACTTTTAAAAATGCATTTAAGAAATTTAGGAAACTAAAAAGTAAAGTGCATGGCCTGTTCTCTTTATGTAAGTGTCATGGCATGCCACTGGTACATAAAGAAATGCCACACTGCAGACCAGAAAGTGATCTCTGAAAGTCACAAAACATTTCAGTTCCTTTAAGCTCTTTTGCTTTTTGCAGAGAAACCAAACGACCTGGAAACAATCTACGAGGAGGTGAAGATTGAGGTGCAGGCAAGGGAGAAAAATCCTGTCATACCAGGTCGTTTGCGATTTACCATGATTAAATAAAACACTCTACATATGATAACTATTTGCTATAAATAAGTGTAATAAATTGTTTTTGTTCTCAGTAGGAAATGAAAAGAAAGCTCCACGGTATACCTTGCTCCATCTGGTGGCAGCAGGTTTGGGCATTAGTTGTGTCATCTTGGTGTTGGTCGTCATCTTCCTCAGTATCCACTGTAAGTCTGTCTGTCTATCTTCCTGTTTTCATGGACTTTCAAGGCAGTTTGACAGTAACAAGTGAGTGCAACAACAGTAACGGTTTCTGCCCCTGACTGCAGTCAACACGGTCATGTCAGAGCAGTACAGAGAAAACATGAACTTAACAGCAAAGAATCTGCAGCTGTGGGCAGAAAAGGCCGACTTAGAGAGACGGACAGAAGAGCTGACCAGAGAGAAAGATGGACTCAACTGGACCCTCGGAGTCATCCTGGAATATCAGGACTTCCCAGTGAAAACCCACTGCCCACAGAAAGGTGAAGACATGCTGCACTTTAGCAGGGCTCTGTTTGGGTTTTGTCGCTCCTACTCGTCTAATGAACCACATTTGAGCTTTGAGCTTATATTTAACTTATCTTATGAGCATAGTTTTATGTCATGATATCATCTGTAAAATCTTGGATTTTCTTTCATTTGAGTGGGATTACCTGGCCAAAGCCAGGGATAAAAGGAAAAGTCTTTATATTTAGAAAATATATATATTCTTTAATTTTGTAAATGTAGATTTTATATGTAACAGAAAATCACACTGATTATGATTTCATTCTTGTCTAACAGTGTGCAAACCTTGTCTGGATGGCTGGGTGCTGTTTCAGTCACACTGCTACAGGTTTTCTGACAATTACTATGATAAAGTTTGGCAGAAAAGCCGCGATGAATGCAGAAAAATGGAGGCAGATCTGGTGGTGATTGAGAACCAGGAAGAACAGGCAAGACTGATTTAAATTCAAAGCTGGTGTTTAGACACAAAAGGTTATTTGTTTGAATATTTAGAGCGTATCCTTCATTTATAATTATCCTAATTTACCACCTAAGCTTCACAGTTCACTTCACTTAAATTCCACTTTTTATTCATTTTAAATCTCATATGTGTCTCCAATCCTTTCTATGTTTTTAATGTTCCTTTTTCTTGCATCTTTGTGAAGCACATTGTGCCCCGTTTTATATGAAGTTTGCAGTAGAAATCTATTTTTAAAACAACATTATTATTACATTATAGTGGAGACAAAGATTTGTTTTTTCTTAATTAACACCTGTATCACAAATTTAGGAATTCATCAATAACCAGACAAAATACAACAGTGATAATGCCTATTGGATTGGCTTGAGCAAGGATCCGGCGAACACGTGGATGTGGGTAGATGGAAGCAATTTCACTGTGATGTAAGTGCAAAACACACACAATCACATTTAGAAGTTGCCACATATGCTGTTTTATGATCTCAAACCAGACCATTGGCATAAAGACTGATGGCCTCTTTCCTCTTTTTACACTTTTTACACTTTTTTCTCTATAATAGAGAAGTCCGATGGAAGCAAAAAAGCTTCCAGTTTCTTAAAGTGGCAGATGGTGAAATTAGTAAAAAGCAGATGGAAAAAGTCACTTTAAACAAATACCTTGCCAAAATAAGCGCAGAGGTCGGGGATGGAGGAAGCAAAAAGCTTTCTTCGTTTAGCTCAAACACTGCTGCTGGTGTAAGGATGACCATCGTCTAATTTGTTAACTGTAACCATGGAATTAGTCTGACATGGACACTGACACGTGTACGGAGACTTATTGACAGCTCAGTGTGTGACACAGCGTTGAGACTCGCACATTACCTCACTCAAGTTATCATCTAGAGAATAAGGATATTGTCCCGAAATGTTGAGCAGACACACAGATTGATATCATGTGAATTTTGCCTTCACTAGGTACTGGACATCACAAGCAGCTGGCTACAGACCACATTGTGCTCTGACTCAGCCAAGTGCAGATCCTCTGGCCAACTGGCACAAAGTGAACTGTGACAACAAGAACCAGTGGATCTGTGAAACAAGAGCCTTGATCAAACCGGATGAGTAACCAGCTGCATTTTCCAAATAGATTACTTAACATTTAAAAGATTTTATATATGGTGCTATGTGGTGTCAGCACATTTTCTTTTTGTTGTATTTTTCTAATTTATTGCAAGTATACATTTCTACAAATGCTGTAGAGTATGCCATCACCTTTGAGTTATATATAGCAGGCTTGAATGTACTATACATTAAAGAGGTAAGAAAGCAAACTGAATAAAGGCTATTATCACTTTGTGCTGAGGAAATGTTATAATTACTATGTGCCTGAAGTGCGGTAGCACAAGGCACACTATACTATTCGCCCAGGACCCAGAGAACACACTTGTTTTACTCGCTTCAGTTTCTCTGCTTATCCCAAGGTTCAAGCACTTTCAAGGCATTCTTTCAAGTTATCCTTTCAAGCACTTTCAAGGCATCCTTTCAAAGGTATCCCAAGCACTTTCAAGGTATCCCAAGGTATCCTTTCAAGCACTTTCAAGGTATTCTTTCAAGGTATCCTTTCAAGCAATTTCAAGGTATCCCAAGGTATCCTTTCAAGCACTTTCAAGGTATCCTTTCAAGGTATCCCAAGCACTTTCAAGGTATCCTTTCGAGGTATCCCAAGCACTTTCAAGGTATCATTTCAAGGTATCCCAAGCACTTTCAAGGTATCCTTTCAAGCACTTTCAAGGTATCCCAAGCACTTTCCCTGCTGTATTGTTCAGTTTGCTCCATGGAGGAACTCGGGATTCAATGTATTTTGTTGAACTGACAGTAAACTCTATTCATTTTGAACTCTTTTGACTCAGTTGATTTCTTTCTTAATATTGAAGCATATTATAAGTTACAAAAACACAAAGTGTTGTCAAGATCCTGAGGACATGTGGTCCATCCTGTGGGAAGTGTTAGCTGAGTAGTGAAGGGATCACCAAAGTTATTACATTTCATCCTGAGGGGAATATGAGCGTTCACAAATTTCATGGCAATCCATCTAAAAGTTGTTAAGGCATTTGACTCCAAACCACTTGAGCCTCATGGTGGCACTAGACAAAATGTCAGGGGATCACCAAAGTCATTAGGATTCATCAACTGTCTGAACAACATTTTCTGCCAATCCCTTATGTAGGCATGGATGCTGCGATATTTCATAGGATAAGTTCAAATTTTGACCTACTGGTGCAGACAGAAGAAAAGTCAGGAGACCCCAAAGTCAGTAAGATTCATCCTCTGTGGTGCATGAATGTCTGTACAAAAGTTCAAGGCAATCAGATAGACTGACACTGACAAACAAACCTTAAACTAAAAACTCCTGATCATGATCATCAATATAAGAGTAATATTCAGGGATTCACTGGTGTTTTAAGGCTCAAATTTAATACTTTTACCCATTAGCATGACTTATTACATGCATGTGTTATCTTAATATGAAATGTTTTAGGGGCTTTTAAGGTAGGTCAGCCTGAGTAGACATCTGCTGACTGAGCCGATTATTCACGTTTTATTCACCAAGTTTTATTATATTGGAGAACTTTGACCAAAATATACAGTCAACTTGCATTTTCAAGGCAGCAAGAAAACGTGTTTTTATAGAAAAGCATGATACTGATGCACATTTTAAGTCATCATATTGTTCAAATTAAGTCTTGACCAACTGCAACATTTTCAACTTAGACACTGTTATGGCATACAGATTTAACATTCAATGCAGTGAATCAAAATGACTGATGAGTGTTTTTCCTTTTATGACTCAGTCACAGAACACAAGTGTTTATACTCATCATCATATCAAGAATTTGGCACATTCACTGGTAGCCTACAGCTACACCCAAGCAAGAATAGTCCTGTTTCTGGCATTACTGTATTCCAATTATCATCTGTGCCAAGAACTATAATAGACCAACTCCTGTATGCTCAGAGATTGTAGCTGGCAGGCTGAGGACTGTTGGAGCATGTTGGCAGCAGTGTTCCCCTCGTCCTCTGCTGCCTGACCTTGATCTCCAAGAGGTCTTTCATCTCTCAGTCAGGGCCTCTGAGAACCTGTGGAATTTGGAAAGCCGTGCACCAATGCACTCATGGGGTTTGTTGAAGCTTCACTGGTGCTAAAACAGAGCTCCCAGTCACAGCGACAGTGCTTTCAGGAATGCTGCGGAATCTCCCAACATGTCAGGCTGTTGGCACAATGTGGCCACTGTTGTCCTCGGAACAAATGTCACCCTGGAGGAAACACCTATCGAACCTGTTAGTCGTCCCTGTAATAAAATCTTCAGCTGGTGTTGATCCTACACCGTGAAGTGTTGTGTTGACAGATTAAGTGTAAGGTATATTCCCTCAGAAATATATAGGGAAATCATTGTGGATGGGAGGGAAAGGAGCAGGCAAAAGGCCAGAGAGGTGTAAACGTGTAACTCTGTAAGCATGCTGTGTGTGATGATGGTATCACTGCCTGTCTCTCTGCTATACAACAGATTTCCTTTGTGCGTGTGTGTGTGTGTGTGTGTGTTTGGCATTCAGCAACTTGGCTTCTGTTTCTCCCGGGATTCCTCTCCTTCCAGTGTCTTCTTTTCACTCTTCCTCACAAAAACATTTGCTCATTATTTGCTTTCTAATTGAGAGTGTACTGTACTGTACTGTAAATATGTAGCTAGAGCCAGCCGATGGTTAGCTTAGCTTAGCATAAAGACTGGAAACAGGTGGGAAAAGCTGTCCTGGCTCTATCCAAAGTTAACAATCGGTCTACAAGTACTTCTAAAGCACACTAATTAACACGAACGCAAAATTTGTGTTTTGCAAGGGATACCTTGAAAGGATACCTTGAAAGTGCTTGAAAGGATACCTTGGGATACCTTGAAA
>JAVQJF010065449.1:0-62436 GCA_036023855.1 Gadopsis marmoratus | reverse complement strand
TTATATGTAGGCCTACTGTGTTAGAGTGTCATTTTGTGTAATTTTGGTTGGTGGTGTGCCCCAGGATTTTGTAAATGTAAAAAATGTGCCGCGGCTCAAAAAAGGTTGAAAATCACTGGGGTAGAGAGAGAAAAAAGAAGATATGTGGGGGTGAGAGCAGTATGAAAGAGAACACACAGTAACACAGTACAATTCCACATACAGAAAATGCAAAGCAATGGCAGCTACAATGTTACTGAAGCTAAAATAATCAATCAATAGTTTTAGCAGCACAACAACAGCTACACTAATAACAACAGTAGCAGCAGCAGGCGGTCCACATCCACTCGACCAGACCTGTGTTCATCCAGACTGCGCAGAACCAGGTCCCGAAGATCCAGACTCCACACACAGAGAGAGAGGCACAGACAGACAGATGGACACAGACAGACACAGAGAGAGAGACATAGACAGACAGACAGAGAGACAGAGACAGAGATAGTGAGAGAGAGGGAGCGTCTGTGAGAGAGTCAGAGAGTGTGAGAGCGGGAGCGCTCAGTGCATCATGGGATGTCTCCCGGCAGTCTAGGCCTATAGCAGCATAACTAAGGGGGGCTCAGGGTTCACCCAGGCCACCCCTCCTCTAAAGGGTGGCTCAGGGCTCACCCGAGTCAGCCCTGCTATAAGCTTTATCAAAAAGGAAAGTCTTAAGCCTACTCTTAAATGTTCAATAGTGATCTATTAAGTAAAAGTGCCAAACATTTGCTGCTGAGGATTTGCTGATGTTCTTATTTTTATATCTTTGTAAATTGGATTTCTTTTTGGATTTTGGACTGTTGTCAGACAACACGTTTGAGAACCTGGGACTATCGTTTCTTTAGCATGTGGTTAGGGTTGTGGGTAGTTTCTCCTCATTCAAATCGAGGTTCTAAGGACAGAGGCTGTGCAGATTGTAAAGCCCCTTGAGAAAAATTTAGATTTGTGATATTAGGCTATATATATAGCATTCACTTGACTTGACATGTCCCACCTCTCTAGTGTCTCCTGATGGCTCCATTACAAATTCTCCATTTCACATCATACCTATTCTCCAACCTGCCATCCACAGCCTCGCAGACTGCCGTGTGGATTCCGTCTCCAGCAGACTTAGAAAGGGACCAGTTTAATAATAGGCCTTGAGACAGCACACTGCAGAGTAGCACATTCTCTGTCTAGAAGCCCTTTCTCCATGTAGACGTAGATCGACAGGAGGGACTGTGGGAAGGTGGCTGTGTGCCCTTTTCACTGTGAACTGGCAGTAAATGTGCAAAGGAATAATCACAGCCTAGCTCAGGTTGTTATTGCTACCTGCATATTCGACCAACACCAGCAGTGAACGATGATGAGGTTATCCTCAAAAGTCTCCAGCGAGTGTTAAGGTAACTTTTTATGCTGTGCTTTCAAGATGTGGTTTACATTTTTGGAAGAACTGGGTTTAGCTCTATGAAAATAGTACAGAGTTGGAACAAACTTTGAGTAAAGACGTTCTAGGTCCATATGGATAACAATTACCTATTAATTCCCCCCCTTCTTCTTTTTGCCCCCTGTGAATGCAGCAAACAGGAAAGGTGGGTACTGTCATCGTAACACCAGTCACGTCTTCATCTCCCAAAATTTCATTTCTGTTCAATTGTGTCGTATTCGTTAGTCGTATTCATCAGCTCTATAGGGTTGCAGGGTCAGCTTCCTCTCAACTCCAGTTGGCATAACACAATAAATCCACCCAAATAGAAACCAAAGGAAACATCTTTAAATTGGTGTGTCTAATCTGATTTGTTCAGTTTTACATGACTTACAAGACAAGAGAAGCAGCAGACTCTGCAGCCCTTGATAGCTGGGGTCAAAGGAACCCCCAGGTCACGTCTGTGTACCCGTGCATGTTCCACATCTAGTGCCAGTGTTCCTCCTCAGATCGTCCTGTCTGCCATGGTTTGTCTCCGTGCTGTTTCATTATCCAGCCAGTGTCAGCGCGCCCCTTCAGGATTGGCCCCATCTGAATATGCCAAGGCATCACCTGCTGCTGAATGGGCCATTGTGAAGTAAATGCCAGACAGGGAAACTGCTGAAAAAGAAATGTTCCCATCTTTTAAGCTGACATTTTGCACAGAGACCCATTCCTCCACTTTTAGCCTTTTTCCCCCCCTCTCCCTGCTTCCTTGTGGCAGGAGTCTCAACAAAGGGTCCTGTTCTACCCTCATTAAGCGCACCCTGTGCTGTGCACTCACACTCATACAGTCACGCTGTATGCATGTATAAGTGTGTGTGCTTACATTCTCACACGTCTTAGCCCTCACTTTGAGCCTGAGATGAATAACCCCATTGAGATTGCTGCCATGTTTACTTTAGACTAGCACTAAAGTGTCATGTAGATTGGCATCTGATTGGGTCAGACGGAGACATGAGGGTTGCGGAGAACAGATCACACATGCCCAAATCTTTCACCCCTTCCCCCAGCCCAGTACCAGCAGTGGTCTCTGAGAAAACCGGATACGGTCTGACTCAGCTCTCGGCTGGGGAGGAAAAGATGCTTGTCATAGATTAGCCGTCACGCTGCTAGCATTAGCTTAAGCCCCTGCAGCATAAGATAACAGGTGGCGGTGAGGCCCAAGCCCCAGAGGCTGAGGTTGCCCGGGTTAAGGCTGTGTGTGCACCACCAGCTTTATTTATTCTCACCACGCCGGGCTTCAATAGAAGGCCCTGCTCCTGCCTAAAACCCACGCTCGCCACTTGCAAATGGAGTGCAATGAGATGTGAAATTTCCACAGGGCGCCCTGCTGCATCTTTACGCCCATTTCCATTTGCAGTCAGAGGGCTTGTGAGTCTGCAGCTATATCTGTGTGTAGTTGTGAAAGTGAGTGAGTTGGGAAGGCTTACATCTGTGTGCCTGTTTGTGTGTGTATGTCAACATATGCTGACTGTCTGAACATTAGAAGACAGACGGGCTGTATTCCTCTCTCCACCTGATGGACAACGCTAAGGTCGACCGAGCTGAGCGAGTCCGAGCTGTGCTGTTCTGTGCTATGCTAGACTCAGCTAGTCCAGGCCTGGCAACGCAGGTGCTGCAGAACTGGTCTAATTACACAGTGTTGTGCCACCCAGCTGATGAGCTAATTACAGCATCCGCCTGTTTTCCTCTCAATCTGGAAAGCCAGTAAACACAATGTGTTGTTAGCGCACACACACACAGCAGCAAAAATCACACATTTAAATCTTTGCTACACACAAACACATGCGCGCTCCATGTACACATACCCACACAGCAGCTGTCACCTATCCAGCAGCAAACAAACCCAACCTAGCCCACTCTAGGAAAATGATGGCGTTTCTTCAAACACATTAAACTCCAGTTGGCAAACTAATGGGGGTAATGCCCTCATACCTACTGTCTTTTGAATTGCTGGTCCTTAGAACTAGTTTTGAGAACCATTAACTACGCCATTAGCCTCATCAAGTGTGCAACACAGTGAAAATGCATGCATTTCCTTCAGTCCTTTTTTCTAACCATATAGAGGAAACACTGATGTCATTCTTAATCATCCTGTCATTTCCACTTAGCAGTTAGCTTGAGGACTTGATGGCTAAGTTAGACCTCCCGTATGTGTGTAGGTTGTCTCGGCGTGATGTGGTTAACGCCATACTGTCTGTTTTTGCCACCTCAGGAAGCGTGCATCACCCCTACCCAAAGATGAGCACTCTGGTGGAGTGAAAGACTCCCTGCTGGCCAACTCCTCTGACCCTGTGGAGATGAGAAGACTCAACTACCAGACCCCAGGTAATAAACGATGGGCTGACAATTATACATGTAGCTTCACTCGGTAAAGTTACTTGGATGGTCACATCCATGTTGACAACTCTGATATGACATGAACAAAGATCATAGACTTGCTCTCATTGACCTCCTTAGTGGTAAACTGAGGAAAGTTTGTTGTATTGGGCAAGTTTGTTAAGTATTGCGTGAATGTCCATACAGTACTAAGTGTGTGAAATTTAATCAGGACTGGAAAAGAGTGCAGGTTTGGTAAACATTCCTGTCACAAAAAAAAATGATACAAATAAATTATTAAAAGTATATTCAGAAGGGGATTCATTCCAAAATGAAAATCCTCCCTAAAATTTATCAGATGATCCTATTTTCAATGCTGAAAGAAAAAATGTCTAAAGGTCACTCATACCTTTTTAATAGTGTTCCTTAATGTTTTTTTCTTATCTTCTTTTGGGGTTTTTTTTCTTTCAAATGGTGCATATTGCATTTTGGAATTATTTCTTTTTCAACTAAGCTCTAAACAGCCTTTCCAGAAGCAATCTACTTCTGCAACGAACGCCTGGCTCCCTGTTCTTTTTGATGGATCTCTTGTAGCCGCTGTTGCTGCATGAAATTCACATATTCTGCTTATTTTGTTGTTTATCCTCGGGCTGTAAATCTGACCAGTTCTGGAAAAAAAAAGAAGAATTGGTCAATAAGAGAAAATAAACAAATCACCTTCGCCATCATACCCAGCTCTGGATGGTATCAGTAGTGTCAGGCTGACTGAATTCACATTCCATCCACGCGCAGTGGGGTGGGCGGGTAGGCGGGTGGGTTGTGTCAGGGTGCCCGCCCCCGCATCAGCCTTCTTCCTTTTTCCTCCTGATCTCCTCCCCCGGTCCTCGCTCTTACTCCCACTATGAGCTCCTTTCATTTCCCCTAGCTGGTAATGAGTCCTGCTGCCTCTGATGTCAAGGTGAGCCAGGCGGAGGGAACAATGGAGCTGAGAGAAAATGTCAACCCCGATGCACGCGCGTCTGTGTGTGTGCGTGCGTGTGTGTATCCCTTCTCACGGGTTATTAAAGATCCCATTCGCCACACACACACACACACACACACACCCTTTTGAACCCCTGCAGAGGGATTAAGCAGTGCTGCCGCTCCCATCCTCCCACTCCTCCTCTTTTCTCTTTTGTCTTCCATTTCCCCCACAGGGTAATCTCTCTCTCGTTCTCTCACTCTGTCATCCCCCCCCCCCTCTCTCTCTCTGTATGTCAACATGTATTTCCTTCTTTCTCTCCCTTTCCAACTCACTGTTTTGCTTCAAGAGTGGTGTTTATCAGAAATCACCAAGGCTGCGTCCAGCTCGTGAAACGCGTGAGATTCCGAGGCTGAGCCGAGTGAATGCTGAACAGCCCATTCCTGTGTCCTCTCCCCCTCTTTCCCACTTTGATTTGCCCACAGCAGGTGAACATTCCTGCTCTGATTCTGATTGCTAAGTGGTCAAGCCGATTTGCAGCTCATGTCTCCAGCATGTTGGTTTGTAAAACAGACCTCGACTGTACGTTTTGGCACAGCAGCTGGTTCTATGACTAACTGACCTGCTTTATTCTTGGCAGATCTGGTTCAGATAGTATTTGCACATACTTAACTGAGAGCACCTGTGTTTGACACTTCAGATAAAGCATGTATTGCCCTTTACTCAGTAGTGCAGACTAAGCAGTCACAGGGGAGTATTTTTAAAGTCAAGCTTTGTATGCACTTCTGTTTAACAGCCTAAACTACGCTACTTGAATTGTCCTGAGAGGGCAAACACCACCTGCTGCACACTCCAACTAGCTTAAAAGGTTATTTGCGGATACTGTTTGGCCCTGGTCTGATCCTGAGCCATCTCCATTGATTGAGTTTTCTTCTTCCTCCCTCCTTCACTCTCCTCTCTCCACAGGTCCCAGCTCTCATCGCTGCCCCAACACTCCAAGTTAGTTTTCTCTCTCACCTACTGTGTATTTCCCACACATGCAGTCTCTCTTCGTCTCTCACTCGCTCCTGATCCCATTCCCCCCCGTTGCAATCCTGACGGACATCACAAGCCCACAAGCTTGTAGCCTCTGGCGCGCCAAGGATGCACCAATGTTCTGTCTTGGCTGTGAACTTCCCACAACACCTTTTTGGTGCGGAGGCAGAGGACTAGGTGGTTTCATGGATAGTTGAGCAGTGTGGACAGTTGCGCTTGCTGTACGTTAGCCTTGCTATCTGTGGCTTCACTCTCCATTTACCGAACAACGTGGCTGTAAAGGACCTGGCTGAACATGAACAAACACATACACATTGTTGTTAATGTGCTCATAGGTCCCTCTGTGTAATAGGATTAAATTAGTATAATTGGTCAGGTCTCATTTTGTGCAGTGGCCATAGTTACCAACCATTATCCATTAGCATTACAGTAATAATCAGCTTGCAGTGGTCACTCATCTGAAAGCATGACCCATGAACTTACAGGTGCCAAAGGTGCTGATGTTAATATTTATACCTTTTTTAAAGGATCTCTGTGTGACTTCAAGGCTATGTGTAAGGTTAATGATGCTCCATGTATAGCTTTAGAGCTTCTTTATATGTTGCATACCGTTAACTTTTAACACATAAGGCAAGTTCCCAGCAATCCGTTTAAGTGCAGAGCCTTGCCAAGTTCAGAGGCACTGGGGAATTTGTGTCGGTAGATTAGCAACAAATCATCCAATAAACCAGCGATGAGAAATCTAGAGAGCGACAGGGTTTTTTTTTTTTTTTAAATTAATCCAGCCCAAGCGCTGCGGGCTGGGCCGAAAGATAGCCTATTGTTGGGAAAGAGATTTTCAAAGAAATGAGTTTTGGCTGGTGACCAGTCAGTTTTTTTCCTCTCTGGGAAGTGGCAGTGTGACTGATTTGTAGAGACTTGTGGGTTCTTGCGCTGATCCCCACCTCTGCCACCAATTGAGCGTTGTGGAGAGAGATGTCTGCCTCCTACTTCCTTCCAGGAGCATGCTCACCCAGTCACTCATGTGCATCGCTGTGCCAGCCACACCTTTGTTCTCCTCACTTAGCATGACGATATCACCAAATGTCACCAGCCTGTTTCAACTTGTGCGCTCTGTCTTCTCTCTCCTCTCTTCATGCATTGCTGAACAAAGTGCGCCCTCCTTACCGTTACATAGCCACCTCATGGTCCCGCTGGCAGCCTCACTCACCCTGTGGTCCAACCAATGTTTGTATAAGTCAGTGTGAATGTCTGATGAAGGAACAGCCAGATCTCATTATTTTCTTTGTCTTCTCCCCTCTTCCTCTTCCTTCTCTTCTTGTCCCAGGAATGAGGGAGCACCCACCCATTCCTGTCATTGACCTTGCTGACCACATAGAGCGACTGAAGGCCAACGACGGCCTCCGTTTTTCCCAGGAGTATGAGGTAAGAAATATGTACCAACACTGTATCAGTGTTTCCCTCTCATTCAAGCATGTACTCTTGTTTCTTTGTTATTGTGTCTGGGAGGAAGTTTTGTGTTTATGCCTCTGTGAGCCCATATGCATGTGTTCTAATGGATTATGGAAGACGTTCATAGATATTATTCAGTCATTTTTACAACTCTATTACCAATCCCAACAGGAAACCAACACTTACATTAAATGCTGCGAGATGCTTTTTCACAAAACTAGCAGGTGGCGAGCTGCTTAAGCAATCTGTGTGCGTCTTGATGTTTTCCCTATGAATGTTATTTTGCAGGCGGTCTCTCCGGTGTAACTTGGTGAGGGATTATCTCTTGTCAGTGTTCTTCCTCCAAAAAAAAAAAAAAGAAGCAAATTTGCATTTAAAGTGGCACATAGCTGGGTTGGGGACGAAGCGAGGGCAGATGAAGAGAAGAGGCATCCTTGAAAAACAAGAGCTGTCTTTTATTTATTTGTTCTGATTGTTCGATCTCTTTTATCTAATCAGCACTATTCCTCACATTGATGGATCCAACAAGGCTGTTGGAATAATTATAGATCCTTTTTTGTTTTTTTGGTCTTTTTTATTTTACCTTCAACTTAAAGGGTTGTGTGATTGCCTCTGTCTGTTTGTGTGTGACCAGCATAGTTGTTACAGTGTGAAATTTACTATGCAATTTCACGCTCCTGAGAGAAACAACATATTTATTTTGGTGACCTCGTGACCTTTCCCCGAGCATCAGCACAAGCCCAAGCTTTAACATTTTATAACTGTTCTGTTATCTGTCCTGTCCAGTGTTTACAATGAAAATAACATTTGCCTTATGTAACTGTTTTTGTAAACATTTAGAACTGAATATGGTGCTTACGTTAACATGCAGTGTTTGTTTTATTTGATCTTATATGAGTACGGCCTTATTCATTCAGATTTCATACTTTATTTTCCCTCAGTTGTACTACTCCCAGCTAAAATGAATGCATCCTAACACAACTGCAGTATATCTACCCTCAAGAAGGTTACAGTGTTAGGTTTTTGTTTAAACTGTTTTATGATGGTGTCGATTCAACCTCATGGTCATTTTGGAGGATGTAGTTTGTGTTGCAGCTGAATTATATTGCGTTATTCTGAGAGGCATTTTATGATATTTTGCCCACCCCTTTAAATCAGTAACGCAGACTTGAAAATGTGGTCTTGTATCAAATCTGTAAGAAGGAGCAGTATAATGTGTGACAAGATATACACTCAGTGTATGTTTTGATGCAAGGTTGCACATTATATATCATAACATATCGTTTTTATGGATTTTATTTTCTGGTTCACTGTGAAATTAAGAACTAACTGGGGAGATAATTAGGCTTTGGTAAAATTCTGACTCAGTTAAGTGCTTTTTTGTGTTGCTCAGTGCCTCTCCAGCAAATCGCTCTCCCGGCTGTTGAGTTAGTGTAAACGAATCAAGCCAGAGAAGTGGCTTGTATGACTGCAGGCAACCAGCCTGGCCCCATTCCCTCCCTGCACCATTCCAAGCCAGGGAAGACCCCCTCCATGGCCCAGCAGATGGCCGCCCGTCTCTGTGCCAGCCAAGGCACTGTGGCGGAGCTCATGGCGCTTTGTCACAGTCACGTTCGCCGGCTGCTCCCGTTGCGCCTTACCCCAAGGCATGGAATTTGTAGAGGCTCCACCACTCCCTCTCCCTGATGTTTTAGGCGGCCTGACACTTCTTTACCACCAACTCCAGTCCGCATCACACTGAGCAACAAGCACACTGCGTAATGAGCAGAATTTGTCAATCATGCTGCAGCTCCCCCAGACAATCTTTTTAGCGCAGGAAGCAATATCACGCTGCAGTCGTCATAGCATCATTATGTTCATTTGAAAGCATTTCCAGTGTCTCAGCGAGAATATCTTGGGCGTTTGCTTTTCACCTCTTTCTACCATCTCTACCTAACTTGTTTGCTAGTTGTCATCAGTCTAGTGTGCCCGCCGTGTTCACTGAGCTCTCAAATGGATATGACATGTTTTGACTGCAAATGAAATATTTCTCTTTGTACTGGCGGGCACGGACAGAGAAATTGGCAGTGCTGAGCTCATCAGCAGCAATAGGCCCACACTCGCATGACTCTCACCGCTGAGCAATTTGGAGCTGTAGTGGAAGATTTCCTGCATATGAGCACTCCACATTTTTCATATCTTCAAAAATAAATAAACTAAGTCTAAAATGAGTCTAAAATAGCTTGTGTGTAACTTTTTACACCATAGGACAACATAATGAGAGGTAGAAAGCTACTGTTGTCGCAGGAGAGAAATTGAAAGCCAATTTGTTGTAACTGTGATTCACAAATTAACAGTATTATAATTGTTATAGTTATGCAAACCACACCTGCCTCACATGTGGCTTAGCACATCAGGAAAACACTTTTAAAAATGCAATTTTACTCATCACTTTATAACCCAGGATCCTAATCTCCGCTTGCTCCAGGCCACACCTTGCATCCTTTGTTTGATCCATTACCCAGTAATAATTATAATTATTATCTTAGAGCTGTCAGGTTTTGACATAAAATAACCTCTAATAATTAAATTTGCGCTACAGACACTTAAGTAAGTGATGGAATTTCGAAGGTGTCGTTTTGACTCCTGCTGAATTTGCGAGGCAAAAGGTCTGGGGAATTAGTGGACATGGTTCCGGTGTGAGCTGAGGGGGATCGATACAGAATAACAAGAGACTCTGTGACATTATCGAGCCAAGGGATGGGAGGCCGTCACATATCTCCCCAGATCAATATGTATGCAGTCTACTGTCGTCTTAGCCCGAGAGACAAATGACGTAAGAAGGAAACGGTTAGAAACAGATAGAGGCTGAAAGGGAGAGGGTGAAACTAAAATACAGGAAAGGGCAACAGAAATAGAAGATGAGAAGATATAGAAAGACAGAGGATGTGAGGAATCGTGGTTACCACAAGAAGTCATGCATGTGGCTTCTCAGAATTAGGTAAATCAATAGGTCCATTCTATACGAAGAGGATGAGTGTTTGTGGGTTCCGGCGAGCTTCAGCAAAAGCTTTACTCATTTCCCAGCTAAAGCAAACACCCTCATCCTGTTGGGTTTAGAGATTGGTGGAATATGTTGGTTGTCTTGGCTCAAGTCTATGAAATCTGTTTTGTTGTTGATTTAATCAGCAAAACAAGTGCCTTTGTATACATTAGTTCTGCTTCATTAGCATTCATGCTAATTCATGGCATAAATTGTCATGCAATAATCAACCTGTTCATGCACCAACAGTAGTCTAGCAGCCTAGCCAGCAATGTGGTGCTTTGCTAACTGATAGCTTGAGTCAGCAAAGTCTCCTCTACAGTATAAAACCACTTACCTGTAGAGCTCCAAGAGGCACGTGTTATGCTATATGTTCCATTTAAAGGCTTTGTTGTCCATAGTACAGTGCGGTTGAATGGGTGACGGCAGACAGAAGGGTCATTTTGCCCTATCCCCTTGCCCACCCGTCTTGCTCCATTTTAATCGTGTTACACACAAGAGCCTCCTTTTGCGTATTTTCTTTTCTTTCCTTTCCTTCTGCCTGTGTCACTCTCTCGTAACCACTCTCTCTCCACCTCTGTCTCTTTTCTTTCCTGTCCTCTCTCACAGTCCATTGATCCAGGCCAGCAGTTTACCTGGGAGAACTCCAACATGGAAGTCAACAAGCCGAAGAATCGCTATGCAAACGTCATTGCCTACGACCACTCCAGAGTGGTGCTCACCTCTGTTGATGGTAAGCGCTCATGTAACCACTGAACCCCTCAGATAGCCATTGACTGAGTCTGCCATCGACTGAGACCTCCTTCACAAGTAGCAAGAACATTTTGTACGCCTGCAGATGCTTCTTTACCAAAACCTATCCAGAAAGCATGTGTAACCTTTTTGCATCGATACAGATTGATGATCATAAAATGTAGATTGGAAAATACCATGCATCATAAGTGATTGACAGACACAGATTGTCTTCGTGCCGTGTGTGTGAATGTGCTCCATATCTGCAAGAAAAAAAGCAGTACATTTATCATGCGTTTTGTTTAAAATCTTGATCTAATCTTTGCTTCTGAACAGCCTTATTAGGTCAAATAAACCCTACTGTGTAACATATGGGTTTCATCCTTACTTCCTGCCTTTGTTACAGCCGTTCCAGGCAGTGACTACATCAATGCCAACTACATCGATGGCTACAGGAAGCAGAATGCCTACATCGCCACACAGGGGCCACTGCCAGAGACGCTGAGCGACTTCTGGAGGATGGTGTGGGAGCAAAGATCCAACACCATTGTCATGATGACCAGACTGGAGGAGAAGTCACGGGTAAGGAGGGACACCGTGTCATTTACTGTAAAACACTGAGAAATAAGGCAATCAATCACTGACTTTGTTCTTTAACAGTTCATTCTTTATGATGTGCTGATTCTTTTGCTTTTTTGCCGATTATGGTAGAATAGAAGGTATGAATTGATGTTTCTTTTTATGTGATACCACTACCCTAGTTACCAACCAACAAGTGGTTGCAATGAATGGGGAGAGTTGCGATACTCGGAGGAAAACAAATTAACATCTTGTAAAATTTCAGGCCATCGATGTCGATAGTACTACGACATACCAGACAGTCAGTGTTTAGCAGTTGAAATATGGCAAGAAATTGAGTTTTTTTTGGAACGTATATGCATATATTTATGTAGCTCGAAACTACAGAAGTAACCAGACGAAGCCTGAAGGCATATCAATGCCTGGTCCTACTTTAAAGTGGGATTTTGAATCTTCAGCAACCTCTAAAAACGTTTTCGTGAATTCCTTCCAAATCGGTTTGTGAAGTTGAATTACACAATAGCTTTTTACCATTTTCCCTCCTGCTTGTTTACCAACTTTGCATATGATGACAATACGCGCACAATCCTCTAACTTAATTACAAACATGTACAGTATAGGTACATCTAGATTTTCATAATAATGAAAATTCTTCGTTTTATTCTTCATTATTTATAAACTGCTCAGAGAGTTCAATTGATGGCTACACCATGCCAAGGTTTCATCGACATCGAGTGTCTCATTTGTGTTTGCACTTTCTGAATTTGGCTCTCAAAAGCCGCAGCACTATAATGAAAACTCTGAAGTTGGAGTTAAGAGGATTGTCACCCAACAACACCCGTGTGTGCACCTAAAAATACATTCAAGCTAATAAAAGCAAAAAAGGAGCACACGGGCAACTTGAGATTCAAAATTGGGATGGGTTTATTTAATTACCATCACAAAATCATGCTCGTGAATTCCTTGGAGGAATTAAATCAGCGTGGAGCCCTGCCGGTATGTGGGGCTTTATTAGTGTGTGCATACCGTGCCCTAATGAAAGAGAGTCTGCAGACTACAAACTGGAAGTAACAGGGATTGTAAATGAAAGAGTTCATTTCAAAAATCCTAGACATTGATTTTACTTTGGGGTGGCATCGTTCAGAAGCTCAGTTCATCATTCAGCATTGATAGTGAGTCTGTAAAAAAGCAATTGTTTTTGTCAAGTAAAGACTTATATAACTTACCATCAAATATTCATACTGTTTTAATTTTGAGCTATTGATGCAATGAATCCTTTAGGTAAACTGTGGCGACACTGTGTCTTTTTGGAACAGAGCTCATTTATTAACCCTGTGGAGAAGTTATCTGCAGCGCGCTAATGTTTGATACCATGATTTATATTACACATTCAGGATATACACATCCTCACAAATACCTTTCTGTATATTTAGTGTGTCTGAGCTCTGACAGATGACCATGCTCTCAAACAAAGTTGATAATGAATAGACATTTTAATAAGGATATTTATTAAATATTTAATGACAGAAAGATGGGTGTGCTTCTGATTAGACGCATTTCTGGGATTTCTGTTATTTTGTCCACTCCCTTTACATAAATACACATCCGCCATTTCTCTCTCACGTACGCACGCAGACATGCACATATGGTGAGTGAGTCAACCTCCCACCACCCAGCCAGACTGATGTCTTATGCCAAACAGAGCAGGAGCTTGACAAATATGATGAGATCCGGCAGCAGGCAAATTTCAGCTTCCTCCAGCACTATCATTACCAGTCAGTAAAACCCTAAAAGGTCAGGACTTGAAATGAGACCAGAGGTATTACTCACGTGTGTGTGTGTGTGTGTGTGTCTAGATAAGAGGTCTGTGTCCTCTGCAAAAGGCCAGGTGACGACATGTGAGAAGCAAGGTTCAAAGCAGATGATAGTGAAACCTGCTGCCTCCGTGTGGGTGTGTGTGTGTGTGTGTGTGTGTGTGTGCGTGCATCTGTTCATGTGTGTGTTTGCGAGGGAGAATATGCCACCCAACCTTAGGCAGCACAGAGATATTCATTACAGTGGTGACTGCTAATCCATATGTTTGTACTGCAAGTGGTTCCCCATCACTCAATTGAGTTTCTCCTGCAAGGTCTAAGTCTGCCTCTGAATGGGAGCTGTCACAGAGGAGGTGAAATGTGAGGGGGTGAATTTTAGCGCATTTTGTTTGTCGATTTGTACCAGCTCGCTGAGACAGCCAAGATGCCTCCAAATGTCAGCTCGGTACTGCAGTATCAATATGATAGCTTGCCCGCGCCACATCTCTTTCTCTCATGTTATCCAAATCAATAGCGGCAAGTCCTAGTTCCAGCAATTCTGGCATTAAAACAGTTTGCATTCGCTCAGTTTCTATAAGTAAAAAGGGAGTTGAGCAGGCTTCACCCACACACATTTAAATGTTTTTGTTTTCTAGCTTGTGCTAATTTTCAGATTGCCTTTGCCTGTGAATGGGTTCAGCTTCTTATGGTAGGAAATATGGCTTATGGCTTCTTATGGAGGAAATTGCTAGTGACTGAACCTGCCCCACAAATTGAGATTACATGTCATAAGATTTTCCAACACCAATCTGCAGGCTATGCAGAGTGCTTAGACAATGACTCCTCACCTCTAAAAACTCCTTCTGAACAACTATTGAATTAGGTGTTCTAAAAAGATAATTAAGCATGGTTGTGCAACTGCATGACCTGTTTTTGTCTCCAATCTTTTTAAGAATCACTTTAGGACATATTTGCCCACCTTTTTACAGAATAGACGCCTTATTAATGCTCTTTGAAAACCAGAGGTAAACTCCAGCGACAGCCAGTAGTGATGGATCTGATGAGGAAGGTTAAAAGGGTAGATGTTTGGGTGAAGAAGATTTTTAAAAATGTGTTTCAATCTAATGCCAAATAGAGGGAGTAAAGTGAAAATTGTGGCAAAGGTTAGTCTGCCATTTTCATAGATACACCTATTCGAGTAAAGCCTCTCGGTGCCAGTGTTTGGAGGATCTTTGGCCTCATCCATGGTGACGTTTGTTCTGTACACATGTGGAACCAGAATCCTGCTGTCCCTTCATGACAGGTGACAAAGGCTTTTAGACACATCTCCTTCCACAATGCAACACCCAATCATCGAAATGTGCCAAAAGCATATATTACAAAGGGTTGCGAACCACTCGACAGTTAGCTAATTGAAAATTATCACAGGCTGGTAAAAGACAAAGTGGGATTTTTAATGCCCTTTTGAAGCCTGCTTCAATTGCAGACACGCATGCGTGCACACACACACACGCACACGCACACACACACACGTGCTTAGTTCACTTGTGTTCATTTTTCAGGAGACACAGGAACTGACTCTTGAGGCTTCAGTTTTTAATTAGACAGTGGACAAAGCCTTTGATCTGACCTCGCTAATGTTCCCTCCTTGTTAATCAGTGTGATCCTACAAGCCTCTCACTAGCCTCGTGGTGGATGTTGGTGGCAGTTCGCTGATGGTGTGCCCTGTCTCTTGCTCTGCCAGGTGAAGTGTGACCAGTACTGGCCGTCGCGAGGAACGGAGACCTATGGGATGATCCAGGTCACCATGCTGGACACTGTGGAGTTGGCCACTTACAGCGTCCGTACTTTCGCCCTCTACAAGGTACAGTACAGCCATCTTCATTTGCTGTTAACCATATGGCAAGACATGTTCCCAGCAGGTAACAGACCCTTTTCACGGCAGGTATTTTGACTTGTCAAACCAGGAAAAGCACAGGTGTAAGTAATAACGCTACCAGAGCCCTGGAACTGGCTCTCCTAAATGGAATGCAGCCATCATTAATGTTAATTCCACCTGTGCTTTTCCTGCTTTGACAAGTAAAAATGTCTACTCTGTAAACGATCTATTGAAGTTCATCATTACTGGGGTTACATTTAAAAAATGTAATTTCTTATTTATCTGGAGACAGATAAAGGTTATTACCAATGGAATTGTTTTTTTCACTGCTGTAATTGGTTTTCAACATCCCAAGATTTGTCTCTTGTTCTATAAAAGGCGATAAAAGATTTCAGTTTTTCACTTTGATTGATGTGACTGATGTTTTGTCCTTTATCCATTTTCCATTACTTACTTAGAATTTCTAACATTATTACAATTCCTAATTAAACGCGTATCTCATATCTTACTTGGTTTCAATCAGGAATGGTCACAATGCCAAGACACCAAGAGTTCAATTCCAACATTATTCATGTTATCTGCACCTACACTTGCAGAATGATCAGAGTCATGAAGTAGATCACATTATGTGCTGCTATCAAAGCTATGAGTCAACCCGTGACCTATGTTTAAAATAGCTACATTTCTGACAATTATATCAGTTGTACTTTCAGATTGTAACTAGAATTTCATCAAAACAGCGTGACTTTAACCTGTGCAAAACATTTTTGTTCAGCGTGACAAGATTCTCTTCAAAAAGCAGCCACAATTTATTATGTCAGGGTATCCAACTAATCTCAAACTTACACCTTTCTACTTAACTGACTCTAACTCTCCTGCAGAATGGCTCCAGTGAGAAAAGGGAGATCAGACAGTTCCAATTCATGGCCTGGCCAGACCACGGGGTGCCAGAGTACCCCACCCCCATCCTGGCCTTCTTACGAAGGGTAAAGGCCTGCAATCCTCCAGATGCGGGGTCCATGGTGGTCCACTGCAGGTGTGTGTAAATGGGAACGAGTCCCGTATGTGTGTATATACTGAATGAACTGCTAATTTTCACCATCACAGTTATTTCTTTTTCATGGCTCATTTCATCCTTGGATGAAAAAGAATGGTTAAGACGGGTGTGTTCATTTATCAAAGATTGCTGCCAATAAACAGTAAAGGACACCACATGCAACAGAGATGTTGAAATCCAGTTTTTGGGGTCAACACCTTTTTTGTTCTCCATTAATTTTGCTCAATAATTCCGTGTGCACATGTTCCAGCCAGTCAAAACACATGTAAGACAATAATCTGTTTTGTTTTTTATATATGTATATATATGTATATTTATATATGTATATATGTATTATTTACCTCTCCTCTCTCTCTGTCTCTCTCTATCAGTGCGGGCGTCGGCAGGACTGGCTGCTTCATCGTGATCGATGCCATGCTGGAGCGCATGAAGCACGAGAAGTCCGTAGACATCTACGGCCATGTGACGTGCATGCGTGCCCAGAGGAACTACATGGTCCAGACCGAGGACCAGTACATCTTCATCCACGAAGCCCTACTTGAGGCTGCCACCTGCGGCAACACTGAGGTGCCAGCGCGCAACCTGTATGCTCACATCCAGAAGCTCACCCAGCCCCCGCCTGGCGAGACGGTTACTGCCATGGAGTTGGAGTTCAAGGTTAATGATAAGCACACACCTCAGACAAGTATTACGCTAGGCTCTATTCGATGACTTTTTCAGTGTAATACATTAACTTTTACATTTTACCAGTGATGTAGTTGGCTCTTGCAGGATGCAGTGAAGCATTTAACTTAACAAAAGAGCTTCCAGAACAGCTTTCTTCTGATTTATAGTGCACTGGATAGTTCACAGAGGTGACATTGTAACACTGTACAGGAAGGGATGTGAGTTGTTGTTGATCATTAACAGACATTCTCCATGCGTTTCTCAGTGCAGTCTGATCTGCAAGCACCCGGCTGCACTAGCTCTTTTATTGTCTGATGTCATCCAAAGGGTATCAGACTGCAGATCGCTATGTGTCGATCACACAGAGGTTTAAGCATGTTTGAAATAATTAATTCACCAATTATGCCTATGCACAGGAGTTCTGGACATTGGTACTGAGACATACATGATGCTACAGCAGTATGACATGTTTCAGGGACAAATGGACCAAAATAAACATGCAAACACATCCACACACTTACACGTGGAGACTTACAAAAATGACTGACACTCGCACATACACACAGCTGGTGTTCAAGGTGACTCGTAATCACACGCACACCTTCTGTCAATAGCCATCGACTGTGATGTTATTACACACTTTCCTCCCAGCACAGCTCTGCCATTAGCCCTCTTATGACCATGATCCATTCTGTTTGAAGTGATAATAGCATCTACATTCCTGCCAACAATGGAGAATGAAAGAGTGAGAGAATGATTGCAGTGTATGTGGGGGCCACAGTCTCCGTGCCCACACAGTCTGGCCACGACACACACACACAAATTATCCCGGAGTACCATGACTGTCCATACAGACTCCTGTGCTGTCCATCTGTGCTCTGTCCACTGCCAGCACTAAGCTTGTCACGCTTACAGTCCTCGATGCTCTGGGACTCTATGGGAGACAAGTCCACTGCACTTAGTTATACCTACCAGCAGAATTTCTTATTTATCCTGACAGGAAACTTTAAGTCTAAATAGAGACTTGGCAACGAGGCGTTTCAGACTTGCGTGTTGTTTACTCCAGGTCACAGATCACTAATTTCTCTCTCGCCCTGTCTGGTTTCTTTCCACCTTTTATTAAACAGAGACTGGCCAACTCCAAAGCTCACACATCACGCTTCATCAGCGCCAACTTGCCCTGCAACAAGTTCAAGAACCGCCTGGTCAACATCATGCCTTTTGAGACTACCCGCGTCTGCCTGCAGCCCATCCGTGGCGTTGAGGGCTCTGACTACATCAATGCCAGCTGCATTGACGGCTACAGGTCAGCAAAGGACTTCAACTTCAAGATTTGAGCTGAATACAGTGACTGTGAGGTTACAGTGCTGACTTTGTTCTTCATAAGACAAGGCTTTTTTTGTTCTATATTTATCTTATTGTGAACAAATCCCATGAAAAGACCAAAATCAACAAAGCATTAGTCCATCGCTCAATGCTTTCCGCCTTCACTACCCATGCCACACTGCATCTGACTCTCATCCCCAAGCCCAAGCAGTTCTTTTCTATACATAGTACCCCATTTTTAGAACAAGGCAGCAGGACGATGAAATAATAAGTCACCTGTCAATGGCTGCCATCCTAAAATAAATAATAAAATAGGGCCATAATCCCACATGGTTCCTCTGATGTGGATGTAAACGTCCTTAAATTAAATCTGAGAGTCTTCACCGTAACTACACAGTCATTGTTTTATTTCATATCTGGTGTCCTGGAGCACAGGGCCAAAGTAATAAAAATTGCATCACTGTTCTAATACCTTCCTGACTGCACTGAATGTGATGGGTCTGCAACTGTTTTCTGGCATCAGAGATTGTTGCAGGTGTGACAAATGCAGTAAGCATTCACAGTGGACTAAATAAAAATGTATGTGAGGTGACCGAATATGAGTCCGCAGTGGGCAGTATCCAGTTGCAAGAATTACTCCCGGCTCTGTCAATGTGGCTCTGGTCCGCTGAGCCGCTGCCACTTTCATATTGAAGCTACTGCATGTGCTCGTGTGCTTTGTGAACCCAAATTGCTTCCTAGAGGAAGGAAGATGAAAAGGCAGCTCTCTGTTTTATATCTATATAAGTACGTGCAGAAGCAGACGGAGCTGACTCTTCTGTGGCTGAAGTGTACAGCGAGGGGATGGATTTTAGCGAGCCTGAAATGCCATTCAGTCCATGTGGGCTTCTTCTTCATACCGGGCTGTGAAGGAAACCACACCTCCACCCCACCTCCCCAACTCCCTCCTCTTTCTCCAGCCCTGTTGTTAATGAGAAGGTGCTCCGCAGAGGCCGACCCTCCATTGTTGCAGTGTAAATAGCATAATTGCAGCAAGAGAGCATGATAATGGAGTGTTTTCCAAACCCCTCCCTTTTTTTGTTCTCTTCTCTCTTTTTCCTTCCCTTTCGTTCTTTATTTTTACCCTTTCTATCTCTGTCTCTCTCTATTCTCCTCCTTAATCTGTCTCCCTTGCATCTCTTCCCTCGCGCTCTCTTCTCCCACTCTCTTCTCTCACTCGGCATCTTAATTTTCCATTCCGACATCATGGCAGAGACAGACACATCCGGGTGGGGACCTGTTGTGTGCACCGGTGGCGCTGTGTGATTAAGCCGCTTTTAAAGCCTGGGCATAAATAAAAATTAAACAGGGGCCTCCAGTGCCCTTCACCCCAGCGCCTTCAAGAAAAGCCAATAATATGCTAAGCTAATGAGAGGCGAACCATTGATTCCAGCTATGCTATCAGGGGCTCGAGTCCCGGATATGCTCCGATGCAGGCTGGAGTTTTAGCATTGTAATGAGGTTGAAATGAAACACTATGTCCTCAAGCACTGCAGTCATGTGGGATGATGCGGAGGGTACTTTGTGCTGTTTGGCAGCGCACTCGTCGGGACGCTGTGTGCAGAGAAGTCAGTATTGTGTGATACAGTTAGAGTTGTTGTTGTTTTGGCTAGAGGCTGTTTCATAGGGAGGTTAGAGGGGTCCACCCTATCAATTTGAAATTTAGCATTCATCCCCTGCTTAGCTTAGCTTTCCTTTCCTTTCATCCTCCTCTGCTCTTACTTTCCCTTTTCCTGCATTCTCAATTTCTTACTTTTCGTCTCCTCTTCTCTCTTCCCTTCTCTCCTCTCCTCTCCTCTCCTCTCCTTCCCACTAGTCAGTCCTACTTTGCACTTTGATGACCAGCTGGAGAGAGCAGTGCTCACTCTTTTCATCTTCTCACATTTTCTTCTCTACATCGTCTCCCTCTGCTTTGTACATCTCCTCTTTTTGCTTTGCATTCCTCTTTCATTTTCATCTCTTTAATTTGATTCCTCACTCTGTTGCCTTCCCCTCCTTGTATGCCATCTCCTCTCCTCTCCACCAATCTGTTGTTTCTTTATTTGTGCGAGCGAGGCCCTGGGCATATTCTAATCTCCAGGTTCCACATTAGTGCCTTGCCTGCAGCACCTTTTATTAGTTATTCAGCCGTGGCTCAGTGTGACTGTGTGTGTGTGTGTGTGTGTGTGTAGTAGCGTGTCTGAATATACATGCGAAACACACTTGGATGCGAGCTTACATGTGCTGCAAGCATGTGAGTGTGTGGGTGCACAATCATGCGTGTGTTTTGTGTTGGATTCCTCAGCTCCCTCTCACTCTGTGGATCAGTGCACTGCTGCCACCTGCTGTTTGAGAGCAAAACTGCTCAGCTGGCCCAAAGTCACGTAGGACACCAGCACAGCTCTGGCACCTCAGTAGATGAGCTCATCTCTAGTTTAGTGCTCTCTCCTTCTCATTCTGTGCTGTGTTACACAGAGGAAGGAGAAAGAAGTAGAGGGTCCATTCAATCTTGAATAGCTTTATTATGATGATTGTTGCCAAGGATTATTTGCTGTGTTCATTAAATGTGTAGGAATTTATCTTGTTGAGACATTTTGACAAACAGTACAACAGGACCTTACATACTCTCCAATTTGCAGCTGAATTCTTTTAACCTGCATGGTCTTATGGGCTTTTATTCCGTTTCCTACAAGTCATGCTACTGTCGGTGCCTCGTATATAAATGTCCACCAAAAAATGCTACGTGTTGCTTTCATAGAACAAAAGTGGGTTAACACAGAAAGCTCTTCCCCAGCCTTTGAATTTTATTTGAATACATTTGGTTTAATGTATTTGAGCACTTTATGAGATCAGTTTTGTTGCATGTCTCATATCTTGTCTGTTATTAAATTTTGGAGTGTGGGGTTGGATTAACAGCCTTTGCTAACCACTCTACAGCAACAGCACTCCTTTATCATTAAATCCTTTTCTGGTTATTGCTTTGTGATGTGCTTTATAATACCAGCCGTAAAAGCACCCCTAACGTTTATAATTATGACGTGTAATGTTTAATCCCTGCCTCTTCTATGTGGTGTTATGTCTTTAGACAGCAGAAAGCCTACCTGGCTACACAGGGCCCACTGGCAGAGACCACAGAGGACTTCTGGAGGATGCTGTGGGAGCACAACTCCACCATCGTCGTCATGCTCACCAAACTACGAGAGATGGGACGGGTAATACACCTGCACATACTTGCATGCATACAGCCACCTGTAAGGTCATTGGACCATTTGAAGGAGTGATAAAAATCTTTATACGCTGGGTCGGTTCAGCTACTGCATCCCACTGCTCAAATATTAATTAATTCCAATCCTGAATAGTAACTTTGTTTGAAAGTTAACTTCCATATCGCCATGTCTGAAATGCATCTGGGTTGAAACCAGCATGCTAAAAATTGGATCCGTTTTGGTAACAAGGGAGCTAAATAGTGACCTTTTAAAGATATACACTCCTATTTTTATATTTTATAAATCCCACACTACTTAAGATAGTTTGGAACTCAACAAAGTTTAGAGTTGAGTTTCAAAATTTCAATAGTGACCTTGAAGAAAATTGTGTTGGGTTTTTTCCATGTTATTATATACAGTGTGTATATACTATATTCTGTCTACCTCTTCACTGTCCAATAAAGACACTGCCCAATAAAGGTAGCCAGATTTTGTTTTACCTTTGTACATAGCCATGCTATCTGTTTCCAGTCTTTATGCTAAGCTAAGCTAACCAGCTGCTATCTCTAGCGTCATATTTAAGGGACACATATGAGACTTCAAACTATTCCTTTGTGATTATGCGGGTGATTCAGACGGCACTCACCTGCATTTTATAGCTTTTATCGCCCTGTTATCCATAACCACAGATTATGAAAAAAAAATTCTCACATGCACCTCATCGCTGTATTTAAGGACACAAACAAATTATGTAAATGTTTTGCCATCTGAGATGAATCAGCAATACTTCAAAACCACAGATTAGTCTCTCCAGGACTTTCTTTTGTAATCAGAGACCTTCTCAGGTTTTAAAATAACTTGCAAAAACCTGATAATATCCTGCACTTGTAAATCAGGCACTCTCAATGTAAAAGTATTTTTCTTTTCTCCTTAATGTGTTTTGGAAAAACATTCTTCAAATATTGTTACTTAAAATTTTGCTTCCGTGTTCTTTATAGGAGAAGTGCCATCAGTACTGGCCAGCAGAGCGTTCAGCCAGGTATCAGTACTTCGTGGTGGATCCAATGGCTGAGTACAACATGCCACAGTACATCCTCAGAGAGTTCAAAGTCACAGACGCCAGGGTATGTTGGATTCACTCTGTGTGTGAATATCTGTAGGTTTGCCGTGTGTGTGTACTTGTATGGGGGGGGAGGGGGTTGATTGGCATTTTAAGAAAATACAACCATCCAACCTAAATCCGTCTTAATTTTAGGTTTTTATACAAATGTCACGCTAAGTGTTTAGAATTATACCGTCTGTGATTTCAAGGTAGAGATGATCAGAAAGTGTCCCGTGTTATTTCTCCTGACAGATTGACATCAAGTGAATGCACCATCAAACGTGTCTCCCCAGATTTAGTAGCTGTGTGTGTGTGTGTGTGTGTGTGTGTTTGTTTCGAGATCACTGTGAAAATACATTTAAAGCATTGCCACCAATCCCCGAGGGCCAGTACTGCAACTCCCTGTGGTGCAGTATTTTCAATGGGCTATAAATATACCTTACTGTCATCAGAAGGCCCATAGCACAGCAACACTCTAATCCCACATCCACTCCTTCTGTCACACACACACACGCACACACATATATATATACACACACACAGACAGTATGTGCAGTGCCATAGCCCTGCTTGTTTTCTCTCCTACCAGGTCGTCAGCTTTATTCATACTGCATCTCAGGAGTAAATTAGATGATTAGATGGCTGCAGTGAAAAAAACAGCAGGGTTACGGTACTCATGAAGCTCGACTGCGAAGCTGTCATGTGGTGTTTTTTTTTTTTTTTGTTGAGAGCATAGTAGAGCAAAGGCCACGGAGGGAGATGTGAGGCACAAACTGCAGTACAGCAGAGGTTCACTGAAAGCATCAAAGAAAGCTCAGCTGAATTATTCACACAATATACATCACTTATATGTCAGATTTCCTACTTATCAATGCACTGTGCCTCTTAAAGGTACTTAAACTCCTTATCGTCTGCCTCACAGGACGGCCAGTCCAGAACAATCCGCCAATTCCAGTTCACTGACTGGCCCGAGCAAGGAGTGCCAAAAACTGGAGAAGGCTTCATTGATTTCATTGGACAAGTGCACAAAACCAAGGAACAGTTTGGACAGGATGGACCAATCACTGTACACTGCAGGTAACGAGGAAAAGTGGCACAGATTAAACATAAAAGTAAGACAAATCTGTTGGCCTAAAGGACGGCAGCTACTTCAGGGCCTTATACATGCTTGCAAATTGTACTGGCTGAATTTTGATTATGTAGCAGCAGAGGTCTTATTATTGTCTCTGCAGTTTCAAATGACATATAATCTGTGTTCAACATGCACGAAGTACAAGCAATTGAGATAATGACAGAGATGTACACCAAATTTCAGATTTCCTGTGATTGCACCTTAACACTTAAACACTTTTAGATCATCCCGTGTGAAAAATCACATTTAAATAGCTTTTCAAAATTTAAAAACATTTCACGTTTCACAAAATTGCTAGTTTATTATTTATTTATTAGATGGCTGAAAATAATTCCGGCTAATGTATTAGATCTGCAATAAGTCCTTCCTTCATGAAGGTTATAATGTTATTTGTTAAAACTCTCTTAAAGAGGTTGTAGTTTGTAGTGCTGTTGAAATGTATTGTGCACACAGTACAAAACTAACAAAAATAGATATTATGATTCATGTCACGTGCTTACAGTTCAGTGCATTTTTTTAACAAAACCACGTTGTAGTCAGGCTTTCTTATTCAGAGCACCCTGAGATTAGTTCACATTGCAATAACTTTAACTCCTTACTTTTTAACATTAAAGAAATGTGGAGCCTTAGACAGCAGTTAAAGATGAAGACTCTTGTGTGTGTGCTCCTCAGTGCTGGGGTGGGCAGGACCGGGGTCTTCATCACCCTCAGCATCGTGCTGGAGAGGATGAGGTACGAAGGAGTAGTCGACCTCTTCCAGACAGTGAAGACACTTCGCACCCAGCGGCCTGCCATGGTTCAGACCGAGGTAAGGACACAGTACCGACAGGGATATTGTTCATTCTCAATATCCCACAGTGACAGGGTGGTATTCCAAAGTCAATATTGTATATTTTTACGGTGTAAACTTGATCTTATCTAAAGCATCCTTTTTTGACTCGCTGACAAATCTTTTTTTAATAGAGGTTTCAGAGGGGCTTCAGAAATCCCACAGCAAACTCATCTTGTACTATCGCAGAGGTCCAGTGTCAGAGTTTCCTAAAATTAAGAATAGAAAAACAGACAAAAGTGCATTAAAGAATACAGCATGGTGTGAATTTAAATGAGTTCATAAACATTTCAAGGTTTAAAAAAAGAACAGATTCAGATTAATGTGACACAGAAAACTGTTATTTTCATTAGTGCCTCTAGTGAAAACACTTCTAAGTACTACAGGTGTAGAAGAGAAGAAGAGTTATTTTATTACTTCGGTTCACATTAACAAACAGTTTCTGGCAAAATGCTAGCTTTAGCTGTTAACACCAAGCTTAATGATGCTTAAGCTCACCACACATTATTTACTTTACACAACAACGTTACATTGGCAAAATCTAAATGTGTATCTAACTGTAAGTGTGTGTGTGTGGCTACATGAAGCTGGTGGACGAGGTAAAATGATCTGAAGACTAGAGAGAAGCCCAAAATAATGAGTACCGATTTTCTTATAGTCTCACAACCCCTCAGATTTATCTCATGACTCTTTGAAGGGGCCGACCCTTAGGTTGGGAACCACTGGACTAAACTACATGCACTTTTTTGCCCACACTGATAATCTAATATTGCAATATATAATAATATAACAATCACAGGGGAAGTTTTACTTTAAGTATATTTAACTGATGATCTTCTGTTCGTTTACTTAAGTAGGAACTTAAATGCAGGACTTTTACTTGTTGTTGAGTATTTTTACGTTGTTGTATTGCTAGTTTTACTGAGTACTTCTTCCAACACTGCAAAATGATCCGTTCCTTCTCCTCCTCCTCCTCTTCTCCAGGACCAGTACCAGTTGTGCTACAGGGCAGCATTGGAGTACCTGGGGAGCTTTGACCACTATGCAACATAACCACTCCCAGCAGCTTCCCTGGTCAAACCTCTCAGGAGTGTGCCAAGTGTCCCATCTCAGCCACCATCAACTCACTTGACCCCCTAAAACTCAACCCCCCCCCCCCTCCCCCCACCACAGCTACCATGGGGGTTGGAGAAAGGGACGTGCTTGCAGACCTGGCAACGGGTTCAACCAATCACAGAGATCCACGCTGACGTAACCAACCACATGAGATTTTGCTTTAAAAATAATAACCGAAACATTACAATGACTATGACAAATATGACAACTCTTGTACAGATGCGACAGCGCAGACTGGCAGCCTGCCTCTCTGCTCTGTCGAAGCCAAACCTCCCTGATTGTCAAAGGCTACTGGTAGCACTAAGAGAGTATCCTCTCTGTTTTTTATGTTAATTTTATTGTCAATATTATGATTCATCATGTCAAATGTTATTGTTTAGTATATTTGTTGTTTTTAATAATCATTTTAACATAAGACATTTCCTCTGTCTTAAACTGCCCACCTGGGGCATGCATTATATTCATAATCGGTACTTTCTGGGTTCTATTTTTATTTTAGGGTACTTTAGCACAAGGGACATGTATTTTTGACACGTTCCTAGGTACTAATACAAGAGGACCACTGTTCTCTGAGCTGCTGTCAGATTTCTTTTGTCACATGACATTATTGTTTTATTCATATTATGTGTCATAAGTATTGTTTTTGGTCTTACTCAGTTCAATAACTCAAAAAATTGCCTTTCCACTTGCCGTTTGTGATAAAAAAAAAAAAATAACACAACAAACAAACTTTGACAAAAATTGATTTCAGAGCACACACTTGTTAAAGTTTGTCCTTCTGTAAACGTGGTAGCTAGTCAATAAACAAAAGGTAACGAGACTAAATCAAGAGGTGTACAGAAATGGGAAGCACATGATTTCTACGGTTTTTGTTTTGCTTGGTTTTTCATCAGAAGCCTATGGCATTGAGGCCTTCATGCTCCACAGCGGAGAACTTACCTGAAGAAAACAAGACTTTTATACCCAACGG
The DNA here is from genome assembly GCA_036023855.1 of Gadopsis marmoratus. Lineage (NCBI taxonomy): Eukaryota > Metazoa > Chordata > Actinopteri > Centrarchiformes > Percichthyidae > Gadopsis > Gadopsis marmoratus. The sequence continues at coordinate 35,780 of JAVQJF010065449.1, read as the reverse complement.
GTAGTTCACAGAAAATAAACTCCCTGATCTCTGAATATAGTTGTTCTTCAAGTCCCTCCCATCTCCTCGCTGCCCATTAGCCTGGTCGGTTTGCTGGAGTTGAACCACACAGACCGAAAAGAGTGGAAATGGTTCATGTGGGCTGAGGAGTAGAGCCATGAATACTGGCACCTGTACAGAATCAACCATTCCTACCAGAGGGAAAGAGACTCGGCCCTTTGGACTGAAACCTGATATTATTTTATACAGAAATAGAACTATAAATATATATATAAATATATATATATATAATTATGATTGATTATATATATGTACAATTACACATAGATATATACACAGCTTCAAAGGTATATTGTTAAAAAGGATTAATTGTGCTGATCTACCAACCCTAGAGACGGCAGAGAGCCTGCTGTCCTAGAGTGCATTAATGGAAACACCGTTGTATCTACTGTACTACCATAGTAACTTCGACAGCTGGTTGTCCGTCTGAATGAGGAAAAACAGCACAATCCCCCACCCCACCCATCAAAATGGACGACTCCTCACTCAGCGGGCCATGGCACCACTCAAGCACACATTTTCTCCCACACGAGCCGCAGGAGAGGAGCGTCTGATCCGAAAGGCCTAAACGTTGTGATGGTGGTGGTGGTGGTGGTGGTGGTGGTGGAGGCTGCGGTGGTGGGAGGGAGGGGGGACTTGAAAACGCTGGTGAAAAAACTAATGTTCATTTTTACCTTGTGAATGCTTAGTGCTGTAGGGGTTCGATCTGTTGTACACACAGTCTGTTTTCTATTTGTTGATAAAGAACTGGAATTTAAAATGAAACTGTTGATGAAAAAGAAAAATCATTGATGTTAATAAAGTTAAATAATTGGGTTTTTGTACAAATCCTGGCTTGTGATGCTTCGTTTCTTTTTCATCTTGTTTACAAAATGTGAATAGTTAAATTCTTAACCCATAAATCCTTTATAGTACAAGTTTTGCTGTGTCTGCTTTGTCTTCCGTTGCCAGGAATGTTGCACGTTATTCTGCCCAAATATATTTCCTGATGTATGACCACTGTAGTTTTCTTTCATTATCACGTGTCCTTTGTTTTAAGGCATTTCTAAAAAACTTCTTGTTATGTAATGATCAGATACGTGTGTGTGTGTTATGTTATGTTTGCAGGAATGCAGGCCACCAAAACCAAGTATCTTACAGTAAGTGTTGGGGTCCTACAAGAGCACATTACATTACTTGCCAAATATAGAATAATTTGACAAAATAGTTTTAACTCAAGGTCCACTTAGTAGCTTTTTCCATGGCTTTTTATCACATCTCGCGGTGCGCTTTTGTGTTTTTTTTATTTGTCTGTGCTCTTCTGACTCTGTTGGAGAAAGATGTCGCATATCTCCATGGACCAATCAGAATTAAGTAGTTAAAGAATCAGACTCTAACGGTCATCTTTGGGTTGTTTGCTGATGTTTCCGTGGAGACACCATGTCCAATCAAACCAAATTAAATCTCACACACACACAGGTTATATCTAAACTCAGTTATTTACTAAATAGTGCACTATATTACATGTTGGCCATTTTATTCGAATGTCTGAATTCTTAGCGTGAAATGTATCTATTATACTGTTCCCTCAAAGATCCCCAAACTAGAAAAAGAAAGTGATATCCACATGCACTACTTTCTGGTAACAATACCATAATCCAATGCATGCCATTTTATGGATGTAAGAATTACAGGCATGCAACACTACACCGGTCAGTCATCACTGCAATCTTAACTGCTTACTAATGACAGTGTTTATTATATAGTGTTTATAAGAGCACAGAATCTAATGACAGTTGTTGGGTTGTACTGTTGCTTATGTTACCGTGGAGACGCTACTGTCAATCAAATCAGATCAAACCACAGATCAGACATTTTAAGATGCTACAAATTATATCCAGCTACAAAAAAAAAAGCCTGAAAAGTTAGAACGGAAGTACAGGGTTGCTATGGAAACGACACTACGCTACACCGTGTCGTCTAGACGCGTTGGTGTAAACTGGCAGGTTTCAGAACGTCGTAAATCTTTGGTCTTCAATTCTTATTTGATAACTAAAGATATATTTGAACACATTTCTTTTTTACTTTGTTACAAAGTTACAAATATTTAGACTTAGATCCACATTTTGGGGTGGGGTGGGGGGGGTTCACCTCACCCCACTCTTTCCAAATGTGTGCATGTGTGCAGTGTACTTACTGTACAGCTTCATCATCTCCTGTCCCCTCAGTAACCTGCTCAGTCACCAGCCTGTTACTGCTTGTTGATGTCACATAACACAGAGGAAAACAGGTTGGCCTCTGTGGAAAAACCTGCAAAGGAATGGGTTTTTTATATGTATCCTCTGTGTAATGATTGTCACATATGGAGGGGATGTTAGTTAAAACATGGAGGAAAAACAGGGTATGTATTCTCATGTAACTGGTGCATTTGTTGCTGCAGTAACAGTAACATGCTGAAAACAGAAGCTCATAAACAGGATATAAAGCTAGATTTAGAGAGTTGTGCTGCAAAATTCTGTGTATTTGAAAATCCAGCAATTTCATTTTTTTTTATTTCATTGTGCACTTAACCACATTGCAGAAATTGACAAATTTAATGTTGTTGCTCTTTTTGTGTTCTGATAATACTGATGGATGTTATTTCTGTTGTGCAGAGTGGGCCTTCATTTGAACAGTTCATAGTTTGTTAACATGCCAGTCTTTCCTTATTTTTAACATGCACTGATAAGTAACTTTGTTTTGAACAAGTTGATATTGTTGGTAGAGTTGGTGTTGTGTAATGTGGAATTGTTGTTTTGGATCCCACAGAACCAGCTGACATCATTGTGGTTGTATGAACTGTATCCAGGTGCATTTGTTTCTCCATTCAGGAGTATTAAGTCTATCTAACCTGCTGATTTTCCTTAAGACCTGTCTTTACTTATCACTGGTCCTAGGAGATACCATGAGTAATCCGATTGGGTAAGGAAATTAGAAAGCATGTGGCTGACTAATCTACATTGCAGTATATCATGATGCTGAGTCGTGTGTTCTTGTAGAGATGATGCACAATGTGCACGAGATGAAGATGAGCGTGAAGGTGAGTTGCTCTGCTTGAGGATTAAAGCCCAGTTGGAGGATTTGTTCTCCAACAGCCACCTGGCAGAGCACAGCTTCCTGCCGAAACGTGCAGATGAACGAGCGGGGCTACGTCAGTCTCAAGCTCCTCACCTGTTTGATAAAGGTAAAAAGATTCTGTGTGCTTTCTGTAGTGTTTGCATTCCACCAGCTTGGCTAAAAACAATCCAGTAAAATGCAAACAAACCTGAGGTTGCCACTATTTGTCACAGATAACGGTTCAGACCACAAACTGATATCTGACTCTAGCAGGAGCAGCGTACTCAGATCTTCTGGAGGCGAATGATGAATGCACCAAAGAGAGGCGGATAGAGCCGTTTGTCAAATGGCTGATGTGTTCCCCCACCAGCAAGTTCCTCCTCGCCTGCAACATTTCTGTGGAGAAAAAAGTAGAGGACGGAGTGGAGCACCCCTCGCTCACAGAGGTCCTCCTAAAGCTTCGCGCTCGCAGCAGTATTACTTCATTCTGGATCCTGCATCCTGGCAAAGAGCTTCCCAAAGGAGCTGCAGTGCCATGCCCGGTGTCACAGCTTGGCCAACTTTTGTGTGCAGTGGTGACGTTTGACCTCTTGGAGGTGGTTCGTAAGGCCTACAGTTGTCCTGAAAGCAGAAGAGGAGAGGTGTAACGGTGAGGGAGTTCGTGTTGTACCTTTGGGATTCCAGTCAATGCACCACGTTACCAAGGACAAACTATCAGGGGAAAACAACGAGGTCCACCCTGAGGACACACCTTCCCAGGATAATCCACTCAGAGGATTCAGTCCAGGAGGGAGCTCTGTTGACTCGTTACAGTTTCTGGCGAGACTCCTGATACGCCCCAAGAGTCCTGGGACAGCTCCATGCAAGGAACCATCGAGCAGATCTCCTCCAGCTGTTACGGCCACGCCTTCTCTGGTTTGAATCAGAAGCACGGTAGGATGAGCTGGTGCTCTGGACACTTTGATGAGGAGATGTGGTACCAGGGGCTTTCAGGGCAGACAGAAGCCGCTGCAGCAGGAACAGTTCACACTCTCCCTTGGATGTAGTAACACCACCTGTGCTGCATAACAGTGGCCGATTTGTGGAGCCACATCACACTCCAAAAATGTTAACGCCGATGAAGCAAATCAAATATATCTTGCATTAAACAACACAAGCTATTGACGTTTTGCTGTCTCTATATTGGTGAGATTCTAGGTTCTAGATGCAGTTGTAAGCCACTGACAGATGGTGGCAGCATTTAACTGTGTTCACAACTGTTATTTTAAACACTGGCTTAGTCCCGCTGGGCAAGCTGTAGTTGCGTAGGAAGTAAATACACAGCAGTGCATGTAAATAGACTACAACACATATTAGCCGGAGGTACAAATTGTTACACAAACTGAGGTGTTTAAGCGCTGAAGTAAAAGTGTCTCTGAATCCACACACGTCCTTTCTGAAACACCAGTGGCCCCTGCGCCCCTGGGGACTCGGCTCCTCTGGTCACAATTGCAAATTGCAATGTATATTTGTTCTTGGGCCAGGGAGGATTTACCTTTCTCACCACTTCTTCTCCAAGAAAGAGGTGTTGTCTTTCAACATGAAATGCTCATAAAAAGCCCTCATTGCCCTGTTTAGATTTTGGTTCTCTAAAAAGTAGTTTTCCACTCGCTGCGATGACATTTGGCTGAAGGCTTCTTGTCCAATCACCGAACCACATCTTGTGCAAGACGAGCGTAGTAGCAACGTTTGTGCCTTATTTCCAGCCTTTCTAATGACACCTCGACTGGAATGGTGTGTTTATAGTGTTACTGATTGAGGGCTTCCTTAAAATCTTGCCCAAACCTAAACAAAATGTGTTTCTTCACTCATCCACGCCCAGTGGAAAAGATTCAATCCGATGTGTATGGGATTCTATCATATTCAAATTGGAAACATACTCTTTTTTTTTCTCTCTCTTGTGTATGCTGAGTGTCAGGCTGTCTTCATGACTAATGTAACCTTAGCTGTTGAGTGAGACGTTGCATTGCATATGGGTCAAGTGTTTCACTCATTGTCGCTAACTTGATGTAGCAATTAACAGCTGTTGGACTTTTATTGCAGTGAAGGCTGGTCTATGAAAACCTTACACATCTGCGAGCAATATGTATAGAGAGGTTTCTGCCTCATGTCAGGAAATGTTTTTGTGCCGATAGTTCCTTTTCAAGGGTAGAAAAGCACGATATCCCATGGTAAGTGGGAGTCATTATGTATTTACAGGCTCCCCTGGCCAATAAGTGAGGTGTATGTCAAACAAATTAGTTGTTAAAATAAGTTTTCTTATTTTTGTGGGGCGGGAGAGGATCTGGACGATTTTGCACCTGCTGGCGGTCACCAACATATTCCCAGCTTGACGAGGAGCACGAGTGTCCTCTTGGCTTGTGGCACGGTGTTAGCCTTCAGGTCAGCGCTTGAAGCTGAAGTGAAAAGTAGAGTTTGTGTTGGCGTCGCATCAGACTTTACATGAAATCTACACTTTAGGTCACTGAGATAACAACCTCAGAACAGCCGTCAATACACACATTTTGATATGAGACAAAGCTTGGGAAAAGATTCCTTTGGTCTTTTCCCCCTTTTTCTCTCAGTCAACACCGATGGAATTTTGAGTCTTAGAACGTTAGCGCCTGGCCACATTTCCGCCTCACTGGTGGAACTTTGCAAAGCTTGATTTGTGTATAATTTGGCCCGAGGACATCAGCATGACTCATGGTGCTAGAATGAGATATTTGTTAGCAAATAATTTGTTTCCTGTTGTTACCCTGACTTCATTACTGTAGTGCAGAGACTTCATTTCAACATCTTTGGCTGCAGACACAATTCAGAAACCATCAGTTCTGTTTAGATCAATATCGTACCTCTAGATTTATTTGAATGGCTTATGCGCCCAAACAGCACCTGTAAGACTCTGTGTGTATCTCCCCCTTCTCTCCCCGCCTCATGCCTTGCTTCACTTGTCTCCACATTGGTTGGCCTTTGTTTACGCGTGACTGACCCCACACACCTGACACATTTCCTGCATGGATGGGGTATTTATTTAGATTGCAGTCTGGAGTGCCTGGTACCTTCCAAAAGCACAACCATCTGCTCCTCATTTGCTGCTCGAGGCTCAAGGGCTAAAATACTGGTTTGCATTGGCGGAGACGTGAACATGAGATTCTCAACAACAACACCCCTGGTTTTGTCTCCAGCCAACTGTAGATTGAATCATCGTGAAATACCTCTGCTGTGATAATTACATTTAACTGTGGTTAGTGTTGTCTTAGCACCATTTAAACCAGTTGTGAACTTCCTTATTCCCCCTAAAAGATTGAGCGATACCCGCTTCAGCAGTCCCCTCTGACTGCACTGATCTGCCCAATTGAGGTTATTACCAATCGCCCACTTAACATGGCAGACTCTCTTGCGGCAGAAGGTAAATGTAAGCCCTTGCTCAGGCCAAAGCATCCTTTAGTGCTCCTGGAGCTTGAGCCAGGGAGATTATCATGTCAAGAGTAATCCGACTCGGCCCACAAGCACAACTATGGAGGAGGAGGAGGAGCAACAGTTGAGGGGGGGAGGCAGGCAGAGGCATCAGAGAAGCTCTCTGCTCCGCTTACGGTAACCACGATCTCTCTGCTCACCCTAACCCATCTTCTCAACCCGCAGAGTTCCCTTCCTTGGAGCTGAAGAGAAGAACTACTCCTGGAGAAGGGGTAAGCAGATGTATTATCTTTCCAACAGCACTGTTGTATGGAGATAAAACAATCTGAAGTGGAAAGAGTTTCACAGATGGCATAAAAGTTAAGGGACGTGTAAGAGCTGTTTATGACACTGTACCTCTGTTTTGCTCTGTTCCTGGTTCAGGTTTGTGCAAAAAGGGGGGACCAGAGGTTCTCTATGGAGACAAGAAGAGGGGCTTTTCTAAACACACAGCTCTCCACATTAAATGGATCAACCTGAGTGCCATGAAGAACATGCTTACATTCAGAGGAATGCTGATCTTGATCTTTGCAACTTCAGAGAGTTCTATGGAAGTGCAAATATGATAAACGAATAATTCAGCCTGGACCTGAATCAAGTCAGGACACCTCCCCTCCATACAGGCACCGGGAGTTGTGATGATTTTCATGGGAACAAGCAGGAGTCCTACCCTCGCTCCTCGCCTGTGATGATGATGGACTTACCCAGCGAGCACTTGCCTGTGGAGGTCAGCTGAAGACGACGCCACGCAGCAAAGTCTGGATTAGCCGGCCGAACGGTAAGAACACCACATCTTCTTTTGTTAGTTTAAGCCGGTAGCTTATGGGGAAGGCGTTAGGTGCCGCTGACAGGGATGCAAGAGCTTGAGTGGCAGAAAACACACGTTGGATTACTTGTATCAACAAGCAGCCCTTGATGGAACCGCATGTCAATAGAGCACAGAGGCCTGTCACGAAATGTTTGCAGAGGAGTTACCACTGATTTCAAGGGACATGACACTATGTTGGAAAAGCAAAAGGCAAAATAAATTATTATTGCAATTCTTCTGCAGAATTTGAACAACCGCTCACCACACGGACAAGTTTGTTTTGTCAGGGAGGAATATTTTCTTTTCCTGTCACTTTTCCAACATGGTGGTTTGCCTTATTATCATGCATAATCACTCTTCAAATACTCTCTGGCCTTCCTTTTCCCAAAAGTTGGTGCACTACTTAGAAAACTTACGAAACTGAGATTTCAGATCATCATTTCATCATTTCAGAGATCGACATTTCATGTAGAGCTGCGCCTTTAATAGTTTAAATCATTAAGAGCTGGATCAAACCGCTGAACTTGTCATCTAAAAATATAATGGAGGTGTTCTGAGAGAAGCATACTTGATGATACTCGCTATCGGCATTTTACTGTGATGATCCCTTCTCACTAAGCCCATATCATATGTAGAGATTATTCCGTATCTAGCAGAGCCTCAAGAGGCCGGATAGAGGTTAAGCCTGCAGTCAATTTCATAACCTGCCAGAGCTGTTCTTCATAACTGGAGGCAACTGAAGAGGAAGCTGAACTGATCATCACTCATCAGCATTTCTTTGTCAGATTCTTGCTAAAATATACATTGTGCATGCAAATGACTAACATGTTTGAAGTGTTCATTTGAAAAGTGCCCGGGCGTACGAAGATGTACAATTTCATCATATTTCAGATGTTTGTGCTTGCTTGTGCTTGCTCGCGTGGGTCATATTTGAAAGTGGTATTCAGCGTGTGCCAGATGGCCGTCAACCTTTTGTGACTGCAACATCAACATGTTTAACATGGGTTTAGAGGCAATGCTGTTGTGTTAAAAGAGGATCTGGCATAGACAGATTAGCAGCCAGAGTAGGAGCCCATAGACTCTTCTTTAGAAAGTAGCTGAGACAACATCAATCTAACTCCCGGCTCGCACAAAAATGATGAGGCAAGGTAGCGTTTCCCTGCCAAGCCTCATGTAACCTTTTAGTCTGTTAGGAAGGCTATTTAAATGCATGTCAGAACTATGCCTTGACTCAACTCATCCCATAATAGCGAAGGGCAGACAAACTGGGACGGGTGTCAAAAGTGCACCTATACGTGTATCTTCCCCTCACACCTCATTAACGCCACCCTAACAGCAACAGCTTTGAGTTGTGGGGTTTTGTGCTATGCTGTTGGGTCACTGGATTCATCTGCATAAATCCGTGGGACGTGATAGTAGGGCTCCCCAAAATAAAAACGGAATCCTTTTAACCGCTCACGTACATCAAGTAGATACAAAGGATGCAGGAATCATGTCTATGTTTACAGAATGTGTGTAAAAGTTAACACTATTTTTCTGGTGTTACCCACAGATGACCCCCGCCCCTTTTTTTTTCCTTCTCGGTAATGAACAGCAGCTTTCTCACTAACAAGCAACAGGCTTGTTTTAATTATCCTATGGTTACCGAGTGACAGAACGCGAGCCAACAGAAGTGGTTGCCCAGCAAAATTACAGCGCAGTCTAAGCCCTTTTCAGTTGCATTAGAACCAAGGATGGATTTAGAGCAGCCAATCCTGGCTCAGAACATCCACCTTATTCTACAGCCTTGTTGGCCCACCCTGGTGCCAACACAACAGATCCACCTGACTGAGCTCTCCGCTTTTCTTCTTCATTATTCTGACTGAAAGCAACACAGGTATTTAGAAGCAGAAGAAGCAGAGGAAGATGTGCCTGCTGGTGCTCTCTCTGTGGGCACTGCATGCTGGCCTAGCCCCTGAGTTAGAGGTGTCTGATGGATTAACGCAGACACACACACACACACAAACATACGGTAAGGCCCAGGCTCCGCCACCAACACTGCAGCCAGGTGTTAACCCACGTGACTGCAGATAAAGCCGGCAGGCATTAGTGCTAATCCCGCCCTGATCTTTGGAATATGTCCCTATTACCTCCCCAAGCACTCTCTAGCTGTCCCCAAGCCTCCTGATGCTCACTTAAGAGGGAAAAAACAAGACAATGCCTCTCTAGGACTCCCTAAAGCACGTTGTTTCCTTGCAACAACACAGTAGGTGCCTTTCCCGCTGTTTGTTTTGCTCCTGTGTTAGCTTTTCAACGCAGGTATTTATGGGGTGTGTTCAAAGCAGCGCAGAGACAGCCGGTCACATGGGTGGAGCTGAACTGGAACACACAACATGGTAATAGTGTTCTGTAGGCAGAGGCCTCAGGTTGTTCAGTGGCAAATACACAATGGTTAGACCTGTGGACATTTCTAGATATCAAGAAGCAGCAGCATTATGTAAGATGGATTATCTAGTGTTATGATGGTGCTGCTGGGAGTGTGTGTGCGCCCTGGAAGTGAAGTGGGTGTCTGGACAACAATGGAAGGTTAGACTTTGTCTGGATTTCTACACGAGTCCGTGTCATATGACTTGGGGAAAAGTGAAACCACGCAAGTGCTGCATGTGTGTGTTTATGGTATGTATGAGTCACAGCCAGGGAGAGTGACTGAGACAGAACAGGCTGTATTTAGGGAATGTAAAGGAGCAAATTCTACAACATTGTGAGACATAAAAGTTGCTATCTGCTTTTTTCCAGCACAAAGAAGCTCTTCATTCATTCCTTTCTGTGATCTTCTCTCGCTGTAATCATGTCACACTGGACAAGATCCAAGCAAGCTGACAAGAAGGCACCCCCTGTCTGCTGGATTCATTCAGAAGTGTTAACCACAGACGTCCCTTATCCCCATTTTGACAGATCTCTAGTTCATCTACCATAGGCTGTGGCATTCTGTTGAGTGTCTCCTTCTGGCATGGGAGGATGGGTAGGACACGAGTGCCATGCTGCTGTAATTACATTACCGCCAGCTTAGCAGTGCCGCAGCCACTGACCCAATTATTCCTTGAAAACATTAATTTTATTGTGTCATTTGAAATAATGCGATCTTTGAGTCACATCAAGAGCTCGTCTGAGGGTTGAGGATCGGGCTCCAACTGTACGATGCACTCGAGGGAGAATAGGCCCACATAATGTCTCAGGAATGGCTTTGAGAGACTAAGGAATTCTTGGTTAAGCTGTACTTACTTTCATGGTTTGCCTCAAATGCCTTAATGATCCTCTGGGACTGTTTTCACTCTGTTGCTAGCTCTTCAGGTGACATGTGACTGACAGCAAACATCAGGTGCATTATTACTTTACATACCTCATATTCACTCCCACTCTCACTAGCAACACAAAATCTTAATGAGAACTTTCATGCGTGCAAACCTTGTCTTTTCTCCTTGTGAATAGATGATTTTCTGTGTTTGTTTTGGGCCTCACACGGTCGACCGGCCTTATCTCCACACACAGGAGCGTACACAGGCACATTGGCACTGATGCTTTGTGAGAGCCAGGCATGCTTCGCCTGTGTGGGAGCTGTTGCCGTTGTCTTACGACTCATCTGCACTTTTATGTCTCGGTCTGAGGATGGCTTTTCCTTCTGCTAGAGAGTCCTCTGGGGTTCCACTATATCCTCTGCGTTGTTCCTCTTCTCTGTCCTTTCAGGAAGTGAACTGCTCATTCATGTCTTACCGTTGCTCTTCTGAGAAAACACCAGTGCCCCTTCCCCCTATCTATATTCCCCTAACTATATCTGTATATTTATGTCCATGACAGCGGGGGCCAGTGGTAGATATTAAATGTCTGTGCTGATTAATCATCCGTGACCATCTGAGCAAGCTGCCGAATGCTCCTTGGCACTTTTATTTGCGGCAATTGACTGCAGATGGGACTAACGTGTTTCTGAGTGGAGCAATTATGACAATCAAAGTGTCTTCAGGGACATGAGATCAGTGTTTGATGACCGGGCTTCGTCCAGTGTCAGCGACTGAGACATCGGAGGACTTATCTGTTTTATACGAGCTAATTGGTTTTATCAAGATGAAATGTATTGTGATGTATCACGGCCGTGTGGAACAGCTAACTTCGAGTCTGAGTAATTGTCCCAAACTGGCCTATTAATAGCACAAAAAAACAATGAGCTCATCCTTTGCCATATATCATAACAAACTGGCGCTTTTTAAATCCAAGATTTGTCATATTTAGAGCAGGATCATTTCAGGAGTTGGTGTTGAACCAACAGAAACAAAATGAGACTTTCCATTGAGGCTTCTATCTATCATGCCCGGTCGATTAAATATAACAGTGAAAACCAGTGAGAATCAGACGTATAGCCGGGCACCGAGGAACAATCTGCAGCAGCCGCAGCACCACATTTGATTTACGTGGACTGTGTCAAATGAGGCTGTTAGGTGAAATGTTTGACTTCAAAATGAATACCATTCTACCCCTTCATTGTGCACAGGCTGCTTACCACGTCAAACCCATATGGAATTATGAGTGATGAGTCAAGCTTTGACTGATAGGACTGGTTCTACCTGTTTATACGCTGTTTATTTCACTACAACTCGTGCGTGCAGTGCCTTTGTATTTTCCCTCTGCGGTGTCCAAAACACTCAAACACAGTGGAGTGCTGTCTGAATTAGTATATAGTTATTTTTTGTTTCACTCACTTCACTGCAAGAATTCCACCAGAAAGCCAAAATGTTCCTCACTTTTGACTATTTTTCATAAACATCTGTGTGGAATTAATTTCATATTTTTGTTACTATGCTAAACTAGACAAAGCTATGACATTTTGTCCCATTGTAAACACTCCAGCAGCCTGTATATGTACACTACAGAATTCAGTCTGGTAAAATACTTTGTAAGGCCAGTCTGGATTTGCTGTTACTCACTGCCAGTATACCGTTTCCGGCTCTGGGGGAATGTTGTACTCACTGGTGACATGATATGAAAAATACAAAGAAAAATCTGAAATACCTTTGGCATGACAATAAGGACAGAGAAAATATAAGGTATAATTCTTCCAAATTGAGTTTTGTGCCTGCTGTGCTGCAGTGTGTATTTAAAGGGAGGTGCGGTATAAGATAATGGGATGTACAAATACACATGTTCACCGAGGCCTCATCATACATAGCATTGCAAATAGGTGTGGTTAAGAGATTCCTTTAAAGGAAGGAATGGATTTCGGGGACATTTTCTCCTGCATAAAAGGTTTTTCTTCAGAAATGAAGACAAGAAGCTCATATTCTCATTCACATCAGGTATTTTTTGATACAATACGCAAACGTTTAAGAGGTTTCAAGGGGCAAGGGGTTGCAAATCTCATCCAAACTGCCTTCGGTTCAAATAAGAAATTGCACTTGTGTTTTTTCCTCCTCAGGCAGCAGCGATTAAACACACACTGCATTCTCAGGTGTCAGCAACTGATGTCAAGCTTGCGGATCATGAACCCACTTAGAGGGAAACTGAGCTGACAGCAGAATCAGAAAAAGTAAACTGGCGGTAAAATAAATGCCCTGTTGAGAGAGGTGGATTTACGGGAGGGTCAAAGAAATGTGATGGCACAGAAGATAGTAATTTTTACATTGTTTTGTGTGCTTTAATGTGACAGGATGAGAAGATGGTTTACATAATTGAACATGTCTGACGTTTGTCCGTTTTGCCACTCTCAACAGAGTTTCAATGCTCCTTCACATTCTAAGATGAAGTTATGGAAAGGTGCTACTTTTGCCTTCATGCTCTGTGGCGCAGCCCTGTCCATCCTCCTCGTTAAAAACATGGCCACCATCGGACAGTTCAAACCTAAGACAAAACATCCGCACACATCCTCATCAAGGCCGTCCTCGTCATCAGAATCAACATCCAGGACCTCACCGCCATCACCGCCATCACCGCCATCACCGCCATCAGCAGCAGAATCGACGGTGTTGTCCCAGCAGATGGGTGGTCTTCATCGGCGAACCCGCTCAGCAGACAAGATGAACTCTCTCCTCTCAGAGTGTAAGATAAACTGTTATTGTCTTCCCTTGTCTCGTCTGGGATAAGGCGTCGTGTGAATCCTGACTCTGACACTGACACAATAACCCGCAGTCAATTAGCACCTCATAGTTCACTGGCTCTCCAAAGACCCAGTCGGACCCTCAGGAGGGAGTGATATACCCACTTTCCTTTGGTTCCGCATGGCCTCACTGAGAGGCATTCTTCAACTTAAATGGGATTCAGAGAAATTCACACTTTCTGAGATGGTGATGGCGATAAGACTAGTTTGTAGCTGTCATTATGGCATAAAATAAACGTGTGTTCTTCTGTTTGCACAAGACTTTAATTTTTTCCATCTGCAAATGTGAACCATCTGTCCTGTTTGCATATCTGCAATCACAAAAATGACACAAAAATCTGATAATCCATCTACCGCCTGTCAATTGATGCTGATTTTTCTCCTCTCTGTCAGTTTCCATGATGTTCCAGAGCTTCACAGAGGGCGAGCTTCAGCATGTGGTCGGGACTTTGCTTGACAGGAAGAGAAGGAAGAGCCGGCGCCTGGATGAGAAGCAGGCCCGAAGGACTAAGAGAGCCCGGAGGGATAAGCCCTGCTCCCTGAGGGAGCTGGAGCTGACTGTGAGTGAACTGGGTCTCGGCTATGACAGTGACGAGACGGTGCTGCTGCGCTACTGCAGCGGCAAATGCACGGCCCATCGGCACAACTACGACATCACCATGGAGCACATGATGCGTACGGGCTTCGGGAAGAAGGGCCGAAAGGACAAGGTTAGCAACAGGCCCTGCTGCCGGCCGACCACATTCGAAAAAGACTTTTCCTTTCTGGACAACAAGAGCCGCTATCACACGATACAGAATGTGTCGGCGAAGAACTGTGGGTGTGTATGACCCAGAGAAATGGACTCGTCACTTGTTGCTGCTCTCAGCCTCTGTTGGAACAGAAGACAAACTGTGGAATATAAACTCAAGGAGAGGAGGAAAGGATGGGATATATTTATGGCTGCTCCACGGCGGCCTTTTTGTGACAGGCAGACATCACTTTTTGTTTTTGGTGTCTGTCAATACAAACTGGAACCGAATCACATGGACAGCAAGTGCTGCTTTTTTTGTGTGGCTTCCATGTAAAGAGACACAGAGAAATGACTGTTCATACCAAAACATTTTTATTATCTTTTCTATCTGTGTAGTAACACTGTAAACTGTGGTGTAACAACAATGTAGCAACATTATGTTTGTGATATTATTATATATATATATAGTATATTAGTACACGCCATAGATGAGCTGTGAGCCGTGGTGGACTAGATTATTGCTGTTACTACAATTCATATCCATGGGCATTAACTTCCATAAATCCAAATCCTGTAGTTTACATGATTATAATGGTGACAGTAAAAAAAAAAAAAGTGGTCAAAAATCAGTTCCAAAGGCATAAATAACACAAAAATAAAAATACATCTAAGGCACCAATGTTTACTTTAAATTCTGCGCAGGACAGTTTGGACCGTTGACCTAAAAGGATGTCTAGTGATCAGCTGTCTCCAGAAAGTATATTGACTTAATCGTGTGTTGAGTTGTCGTTATGACAGGTCATGACTTTGTGATCTGTTTCCCTGCTTATATGCATTACTGTTACTGATTGCAGTGTTATTACACAGGTAAAAGAAGACGCGTTATTGATAAGAACTTGAAGATGACAAAGATAATCCTTTTCTATAGCTCCAGGTTTGATACCCATCTTTAAATACTGTGTTTTGTATATTGATGTTGTGTAGATTAACAATGAGGCCCTGTTCCACAACACGTGAATACCTTTTCACTTTAGTAATAGAACAACGTGCAAATTGATCCCATCTTCTCTCCACTCATCACACTTTAAGAAATTGTCATTTTAAGTCTGCTTTTTATACTATTCCCAAATAACCCAGTGTTGTAATTAGGAATTGCCAAAACACACCAAGTCAATTCAACACGAATGATGAATTCACAGACATAGATTCATAAACGTGTCTCAAGGTCCAGGTGATACAACTTCTTTGATTTCGTCTCGGGGTGTAATTTGTGAGCGTTTACACTGACGCTTTTTCTAATCTGAGGTGTGAAAGAGAAGAATGCTTTTGTGCTCAGGCATGTTTTTTTTCTTATGACAGAAAACTAACTATGAAGTAGACTCTGCATTTGGAAATGTGTTTGCACCCATCCAGAAAACCCTGTAACTTACTATGATCCAAAGCCCACAGTTGAGCCTTTCATTGGCCCATAAAATGCCTCCTTGTTGCATTGCCTGGTAGAGGTTTAGGGGAAAATAAGCTATTCAAACAAATTATGAAGCATCTTTTTCACCTTTGACAATGTTTATTTGGTTTGAACCTATTGCAACTGTTCGCCTGAAGTACAATAAATTATTTTTTTGTTTTTTTTTCCAGAGGGGGTGCAGTGGGCGGTGTGGATGCGGTGCATCTTTATCGTAGTTTATATTGTATTTATTTGGGAGGTAAATTATGGTTTCGCATATTTATTTAGATTTCCACAGAGAAACGGGACAGCTTATTATCATTAAGCAACTGTGCCAAAAAATGTTTTATCTAACATTCTATATTGACTGCTGAATAAACATAATTTCAGAGGTATGGATGTTCATCATTTCTCCCAAACTATCAATATTTGGGTGTCAAATATTCTGTGCTCAGATTGTATTTTAAATAAATAAATACCTAATCAAACTCTTATAATGCAAGATGCTGTTAATAATGAAATGAATTGCTGTAACAGGGGGATCCCTGTGGGGAAAGTTGAGGATCAGATTTCACTAAATAAACCATATGGCAGATTAAAACACAACCCCAGATAAACGCTTCTTGATGACGCTGGCTCACTCAGTGAGGTTCTCTTTCACAAATCATCTATTATACAGCAGCTCAGCAGCTTGTGTACTGAACAGCAGTGATGGAATAAGCTTATATGACAGGGCTTGTGTTTTGATCCCTCTGGCAGGCCGGGGGAAATCAGCAGGGATGTGACTGTGCAGCTTCTCAATTTATTGACAGAAAGGAAATTGAACAAAGTCAGGCTCGTCTTCTGCTCCTCAGAATTAGGATGAGGTTGCAATACTCCTTTTTTTTCATGTCAACAAATCCTATGAAAACCAAAACCAACAATTAATATCCTATTAACAAGAATTGCCTCTGTAGCCAAAGCCTGATGTAGCTTTTTCCTCCGTGCCACAGAGCTCCGCTGTTGTCCAAAAACCATTAAAAACACATCAGTGAGACACACTGTTGTACTGGGTGACATGTTCCTTCATTACAATGAAAACTGTGCGGGAACTGTGGTTTATTTTGAGTCGATCCCACACACTACTGCACGTGCTGCTGCCAGAAATAATCACTAGAGAACAAATGTATATTAATCCCCGGCTGAAAATAGTCCCCAACAAATGCACTCTTTACTCCTATTTGAGACATTTTCATTAAAAACTACAGAGCCCAGCTGTTTTGGGAAATTACTGAAGCTACATATTTGTGACCCTTTCTTAAAGATTTAAGTCTTCAGTACGAACCAATGAGCTTGGGGCCGCAGACAGGGTATTAACTGAGTGGAAGAGGCATGGGGCTTGGGAAAATATTAAATAAAGCCAGCGCTATCCTTTTGTAATTCTTACAGAGTGCACCTTCTGTCTTCTTTGAAGACATAAAAAAATGACCTTCAGGGAACGTTTCATGTAAAATGCATCCGTCTTAGATCAGAACATTGTGTCTCAAAAAAGCAAACTTTTCAAAGGTAAACATAACAAACTTGTTCTTAGCTTGACCACCACGCAGGTTTGAGTTTAGCCAAAAGGTCATGAGTTATAGGACCTTCTCAACCCCCTACAGTAGCATTAAATTCATTAGACTTGCTACAGGAAAACTCCATCTTAAGGGGTAAGTTCATCCTAATTCCAAATAATCATAATCATAATAATAATAACGTCTCACTTATCTCAGTGTATCTAGCCATGCGGAACGTTTTGGTATCGATTTGCTTAGATTTTCAGATATTTGCTTCTTGGATTTTTGCCTCCACCCTAATACAATGAAGGTGAATGGAATTTTGTCTTGTTTGTGCTCGTCACAGCAGTGAGAAAGAACACTAGAAGGATTCAACAGCAATTTGCCTCTCTGGAAACAGTGGCCGGGTTCTTCTGAATAATCCGCAAAGCACGTCGTGAGCTGTTTTCATTCTTGCTAGAAAGGCGCGTTAATGAAAAGTGCTCACGCTGAGGTGGATTATCAATGCCTGTGTAATAGATATCGTTAATTGTAGCTGCATTCCTTTCCCATGTGTCTGAACCGGGGCCCTGGTATTGTTTATGTTGACTCACTGACGTGGCTTACTAGGACGACTAAATGGACCTGGACTTGAGGTTGAGGTTGTTGTTCCTGTTACCTTTGCACTACCATGTACTCTGGATATCACTAACTGGGGGGAAGCGGAGGGGCCAGGTTTAGGGGCTGTGGTTTAATCAGAAGGGCTAACAACAACAGTTCATGACAACTCCTTCAATACACTGAAGATCACAGATTGATAATGTACAACAGTATGTGTGTAACTGAGCAGGAATTTGGCTCCAAACTGAGGTCAGAACATTAAACACACAAAAAATGGAGTCTGAGAGTTTTCACATGATGGAAGCGATATATACAGTATATACAGCACAGCAGTGATTTAAAAATAAGCTTTTCATGTGGAGGTAATTCAAGAACATATTTGCTTGAGGTGTATGCCAGCCCCTCAGATGCCAGCTCCGACTTGGAGTCAATACGATGCACAGTATATACACTGAAGGTCTAACAGTAGTGGTGGTACAGTGCTGTATGTTGGGGGAAGGGGTTTGCTGCTGGATTGCGGCTTGGATGTTAAGTTATGTTAAATTTATTATACTATCACCATGTTTCATCTCCCGAGAATCAAGTAGGAAAAGCTCTTCCTGCGTTATACATGCATGAAGACTTAATGTTTGCTATCCCAGGAGACACAAATCCCAGAAACGGCCAGACAACACAACTTACACAACTTCCTGCAGCGTTTCAATGAGGCAACGCCACCTCTTATGTTGTTATCTGAGTGTGAAGTCGATCAGAGGCAGGTCACACAGATTGATGTGGCTGATTATACACGCGAGTGAAAAAATGTTTTGTTTCCCTTTGGGTTTGATTTGGCAAAGTGGAGCACATGTTTCAGTTTGCCTGTGACTTACTGTATTTACTACAGCTGGGGTGGAGAAATGACTTCAACAGTTTGTATTTTGAGCAATTTCACATTTTAAAGCCAACTACAGGGATAACGGGGACGTACGCGACTCCCTCACATCAAAGGCACGGCGCCCTCAAACATTTGGATGCAATGAAATCCAACACATGGAGAACAGTGACAACTTCAACTCCAGTGACTACGGCACAGAGAAAGGTTTGGAAAGCAGTTTGCAACACGTTGTATTTACATAGTTTCTTTTTAAGCAATTTCCGGGTTATTCTTTGGTACACGGAGCACCTCAAATACGCTCAAAATGTTTACAACAGCAATGAAAGTGGAACCACTTTATCGCTGCTATAAACAGATATTTCCGTTACTTGCCACTGCAGCAGATGACCTTCAACCGAAACATCTACACACCCACAACAGAGAAGTGCCGGATCTGCGGGAATGAAAAAGACGAAAGACCCTTAATGAAAGCAACGCTGGTGAGAAAATCCAACTGCATAATGACACATGGCATCCATTTGATCACAAAGTATGATTAATCTACAAAATATTCGTACTGCGCCTGGACAGCGGTTTGACATTTTCAGAGAAATAATCATTACAGCTATTTGTTGTTGTACTTGTACTTGTGATAATGGCAGGTTAAACCTTCGGCCAGCGGGAGGTAATGAACCCCTGCCTGAAAGAAGTGGAACTCCTTGCCAACTAGGGACTTGAACTAAGCCGAGGAGGTGCTCTGCAGAACCACGTTCAGCCACTTTGCCCATCATCCTCTCCTTTATGAGTGTTTTCCCCCCAGGTTTCTTATATAATCTACCACTATCTTGATTCAGCTGTCAACATGTTGGTGTTTGCTCATTTTAGCTACAATCAGCGATTATTTGTCTTTGCAGATCTAAAGGAAAACCCCACAATACTCATGTCAACATTGTAGCGTGTTGGAGGATAATAGTGTTAGTCTATACAAGACATCTGTTGTTGGTAACAGCGCTGACAAGACCTACAATAAACATGCCAAAGTTTTACAGCCCCCTCCCATGTCCAGCTGCAGCATGTTGGTGAGTTCAGACATCTTTAGAGGAAGATAGCAGGACGGACGATGCAGCGGTGACTCTGGAGGACCCACACAGCCTGAACAACTGCAGCGAGCAGGTGTTTCTCCTCTTCCTGAGCAACTCTGAACTCTCCAAAGATGAATTAACACAATCCATTTTGGCTGTATCTTTTTCCTTTTCTTTTTTTTTTTTTTTTTTTGATAATGAAATGATTACATTGGGCGTTACATTTTTTTAATTGCATTATGAGATTTATACGGGACCAGTTCAGGGAGAAAATGTGAGGTCGCACATACATCATTTTCTAATAGAGATAGATGTGCAAGTCAAAGAAACGCACTTGTTGACTCGTCGTATTCATTCATCATTCATGTGCATTTCGATATTCACATCCATAAATATTTAAAACCTTTCAACCTAAATAATTCATCATTCACTGAATTCATATAATCTGCAATTGAAAAAGATGACGTTGCGTGTATACAATTTGTGTTTCGGAAAAAAAAGGACTATTCAACGGACAGCTCATAATAAGTGGCTGCCGTCTATGGCGTGTAAACAGTGTTAATACATAGTCTGGAGTACAGTAGAGGTAACCAGGCCCTTAATCTGATTGGCTGGTTTGAGTTTGAGGGGGTGGTACTGGAAGTGCGAAGGCTGCTTAGTTTGGCAGTGTTGTCTCTAAATAGATCTTAGATGTCACCATCCCTGCTGTTTGAAAGAATGATGGCCATTCTGCGTGCAGGCTGGCGTGAGTTTGTTCGAACAGAGATCCTTCTGTTTGCTGGTTTTGATGTCATCCAGTCTGACTCTTTGCAAACAGTCTCACTTGGCTCTTCCTGACGTGAAATGTGGTTGGAGAGATGCTGTTGATAGCCGCCTCTGTGGAGAGCTGTTTGGACATTTTGCAGATGGGTACACTGTTTAACAGTCAGCATTAATGTTATTGATGATATGCAGAGATATGCCAGGCCTTTGTAGTAACGTTGACACAGTTATCTTCGCCTTAGGACACTCCTTTCGCGCCGTGTGCTACTTTCTTGTTAGTCATTGTTTTTCACTATTAGGTCACTGGTTCCCGTGTGGATCCGAATATTTGCTCCACACCTTGAAACCTTTGAACTACTCCCTTCTCAGTGCTCCACAGTTAAAACATTGTATGGGCAGGGAAGGGGCACCTTAAATTAAAATGCTTTTGATTTGAGTCAGCTATGAAAGGGGCTGTGCGTGCCAGGATGTTTATTCTTCAGCATTGGTGGGTGTGTGTAGGGACTTTGGGGTGAGGCGATGATTGGGAGTGGCAGGATTTGATGGAATAGGGGGATTAGAGGGAGGGGAGGGAGAAGTGGGGCAAGGTGTAGGGCTGGGAGGCTGAAGGAAGCCTTTGATCCTGCAGATCAATTCACTCGCTCCAGCATACGGCATCCGCCCCCGTCTCCAGCACACACATGCTGGAGAATAGGGATTTTATTAGATGTCCTAATAAGATTATTTCTGTCTTTCTTTTATAAATGTACACCAAACTGAAGCACACATTTCTCCATTTGTTTAAGAATTGCCTTATAAATTTGAACTATTTCTTGACATGTGTGTTCAGTTAGTTCAAAGCCAAACCCACAATAAAGCATCAAGCGGACATTTTAGACTTTATGCAACAAACATAATTCTACATACCCACAAATGTCATCAACCCAGATTTTAGACTTAAATTAAATGGAAAAGAAAAGAAAATTAACGAGAATCTCAGAGGAAGTGTTTTACAGTTTGGATAACTGGCTTTAAGATCTTATGTTTAGATAATTATATTTAAAAAATGGGGAAAGCTTTGATTTATTATTAAATACTTGCTTTTGGACATGAGTGTGCAGAGCCTACTGATCTCCATATTTAATGTGGTTGACCTCACTAGCTTAGCTCCACCCACCACATACACACTCATGTAAAACTCTCAGAAGGGCTGAAAAAAAGCATAAAACCATAACTGTGATAAGTCAAAAACTGTTGAATACGAGTTTAATAGCTGAACGTTGTGTGAACAGTTTAAGGTTAAAGGTAGAAAATAGCTGAATACAAACATAAATGTGCTCAAAGAGCTGAACATTTCCATAATTTGAATGGTTTCTGTAGCTGAAAGTATGACGACGTTATAAGAGGAGGAAGATGAAGAAGATTTGAAGGTCAGCTCCATTCATTCTTAATGGTGTCAAAAATTTGCAGAGCTGAACATTTTGATAGTTGAATGGTTTCTGTAGCTAAAAGTATGAAGGAGTTGAAAAGTTGCAAAAAATGAACAGAAGAATAAGAATAAGAAGTAGCGTGAAGAACTAGAAAAATTGCATTTCCTGCAGAAATTGCGTGTTAATGCTGATGCTGAAAGGCTGACGCTAAACTGGACAGCTGCTTGAAATGTTGAATAATCCTGAAAATGTATGAATGATGTGGAAGGTTTTAATATTTAGTTGAAAAGCTTGCGCTAAACTGGATAGCTTTGCAAAAAACTGCAGAAAATTCACAAATGTGAAATGAATTGCCAGAATTTCAGAAAGCTGAAATGTAATGTACAGCTTTTTAAAGAGTAACATTTCCTTATGTATATCCTTTCAAGCACTTTCAAGGTATCCCAAGGTTTCAAGGTATCCTTTCAAGGTATCCCATGGTATCTTTTCAAGTACTTTCAAGGTATCCCAAGGTATGAGTTCAAGCACTTTCAAGTACTTTTAAGGTATCCTTTCAAGGTGTCCCAAGGATCCCGAGGTTTCAAGGTATCCCAAGATATCCTTTCAAGTACTTTCAAGGTATCCTTTCAAGGTATCCCAAGGTTTCAAGGTATCCCAAGGTATCCTTTCAAGTACTTTTAAGGTATCCCAAGGTATCCTTTCAAGCACTTTCAAGGTATCCCAAGGTATCCTTTCAAGTACTTTCAAAGTATCCCAAGGTATCATTTCAAGTACTTTCAAGGTATCCTTTCAAGTACTTTCAAGGTATCCCAAGGTATCATTTCAAGCACTTTCAAGGTATAATTTCAAGGTATCCCAAGGTATCCTTTCAAGTACTTTCAAGGTATCTTTTCAAGGTATCCCAAGGTATCCTTTCAAGCACTTTCAAGGTATCCTTTCAAGGTATCCCAAGGTATTCTTTCAAGTACTTTCAAGGTATCCTTTCAAGGTATCCCAAGGTATTCTTTCAAGGTATCCTTTCAAGGTATCCCAAGGTTTCAAGGTATCCTTCAAGTACTTTTCAAGGTATCCCAAGGTATCCTTTCAAGCACTTTCAAGGTATTCTTTCAAGGTATCCCAAGGTATCTTTTCAAGCACTTTTAAGTACTTTCAAGGTATTTCTATACTTTAAGTGGACCACACACTACGAATTTAGTGTTCAAACTATCATTTCCAAAATAAGTAATGAACCTTTAACATCTTCAGTCACCTAAAACATATTTAAGTGAAACAGTCTGAGAACAGAAAATGACTGCTCACAGCTGTTAGTAGACATTTCTTTGCATTAACTCAAAAACACAAAATAGGATTGGGACCACTGATCTAGTCTGTCACTTTCCCAAAAATACCTCCTTCATTACATGTTGAAAATTACATGGTGTTGCCGAATATTATGGCACAGCATAGTTATTTTAATTTCATACTTCATCTCTTAACATTACTTTCACCTCTAACTTGAATATTTTGCATCACATAACCCCAAATTGTCCAGAACATTTCCATCTCCCCCCTCACACTATGCATGATTATATCTGAGGCAGGCCTATGCTATGATAAAAGGTCAATCTGTAGTTTCTCTTGTATGAGGAATAAAGTCACACTTCCACCTGAGAAAAATAAATGTAACTTCTGTCATAGTAAGTAAGACTATTTTACTCAGTGGCAGAATTTGGTACTTTAATCCACAAATGTAAATGTACACAATGGCTGGACTGAACTTACTTAACTAAAAAACAATTTACTGTCAATTTATTTTTTACAGTTACGTTACCTATAGCCTAAGTTAAAAAAAACATTGTCTGACCCTCATCACACAGTATGATGTATGGTTGTTTGTCTGACTGTTTGTCATTGCTATGCAATTGCTACACATACATTTTCAGTTTTACACCATGTCAGCGGTGACCAATCAGCCTCTTCCCTTTGGTCAACTGGAGCGAGAGAAGCACATTCAGATGATCTTCAGAGCTTTCCAGAACCGCTGTGGGCCTTCCTGTGAGTGCCACACTCCCCCACCTGGACCCAAACCCCACCAAACGCCTCCTGACTGGAAATCTGATGAGCAGCCATCAGGTCTGGCTCCTGGGAGGAAGGTGGAGATCGGCTACATGCAGTTACCGGGGAAAGCGAACAGGCCAGGGGTGGAGCAGCAGTGGCCTGGAGGTGCAGCGGGATTACACTTTATGTCTGTGCTGGAAACAGTTGGTCAAATACATATCACTGCCAGACCAGACCTGCAGGGTGAATAAGAGGACTTGCTTCCGTATATAAGAGGTGCTGAGATTTGTTTGTTTTTAAATTAATAATGCTTCTTCAATATAGGTCCACAGTGTGTTCCCAGGAGGGTCTACAGCATCGACACAGGAGGCAGCAGGTCACAGTTATTTGTGGCTATGGAAGGTACTGCTCCCTGTTCTGCATCTCATATAAAGTGAATTATGTTTTTCAATGTATTCTCACTCTCTCCTTGATCTATCCCTCTCGTCAGAGAGTTCCTGTGTGTGCCTCCAGTGTTGCGGCCCAGCTCGGGCCTGTTCCCTGCAGGGCTTTGACCGTCAGGGCTGCCAGGTCTTTTATTTTGAAAGGCCCCTTAGGGTGGACGCCTGCTGCCTCGGCTGCTGCCTGATGGAGATGAGGGCCTACACACCTCAGAAACAGCTTATTGGCACTGTATGCCAGAGGTAAGCAATCTGAATCTGTCTCTATTGGCCCTGTCTAACTCTAAGTGCTGAGTTACTTGTACTTTATATAGTATTTTTTTTATGCTATTTTCAACATTTTCTACATTTCAGAGGAAGATTTTGTACTTTTAACTTTGCTCCATTTATTTAAACTCTCTAGTTACTTGTTACGTTGCAGATTAAGATTTCACATGTAAAACACGTGAGTTTATAAGATATTGTGCATTGTTATAGATTAAACTATCCAACCAACTGGTTAGATTTAGCTACGTACACATAAAAGCATAAATACTAATAACACTTTAATGATGCTTTCACCAAACACCCTAAAAAGACCACTTAGTTACCTACTAGTGTTGTCTGGTTTTTGTTTCTCCTGACTATTTGATGTTTTGAAATAGCTGTATTTGAGATTTGTGACGCTTTCCAAATACAGTGGTGGTGAATGGATTTTGTTTGTCTTGTCCACACAAAAGTAAAAAAGAATTTGCTGTCAAATGTTTTCATTCAAACTATGTTCTATCTAAAAACACAGTACCTAAAAACTATTTGTGGGTTAACCCTGAGTAACACATTTTATAGACAGATACCTTGCTTTTAAATGTTGTTCTTTCCTGTTTTTTTGTTATTTGGGTGAATGAACCCTCTGACCCAAAAGAATAATGTACCAGCAATCTTAATACTTTACATTCTCAGAGTGAACAACTTGTCATGTGAGCCTTTTTCCATGTCACTCCCAGCCTCTGGCCACTCTGAGCCACTGTAGATACCAAGTCCTGGCTGTAAATAGCAGTGAGAGCTTTTACTGTTCCACCCAGCCTGGGTGGAGTCTAAACCTGGGAGAATAAACAGCTGTTTTGCATGGAGACACACCAACAGAGCTGCTGGGAGGGAAGGAATGCGGTATCCTTCCTAATGGGAATGTTGACTAATGGGAAACCAAAATAATTCCTTCTTCATCTGGTCTAAATCTGACTCCAGGGTTAGCTGGGGTGTCTTCATGTATCAAATTGAGTTCTCAAGAAGCAACACGCGAAGTCCAATTAAGACTGACCAGAGACCTGCTTTGTATATTCTCTCAGTTGTGCTTGAATAAAGCATGCCCCAATTTGAACTCTTCCGACACCAAGCAAACAATGGTTTTGGTGCTGCAGAATCATGACAGCTGAAAATGTGATCAACCAAGCATCAAGGCTGGGCGGCACCAGTGTGTGAAGTACTGGCCAGTGTATCTGCCGGGCTGCTTATTGCAAATGTGGTGAGTTGCTGTGTGTTGTCCGACTGTGTTTTCAGGTGGAGCATGTTCACCCCTCTCCTGGAAGTGTGTGATTCAGAGGGAGCTTCTATCATCAGCATCCAGGGCTCCTGCTGTCCATGCCGCTGCTCGTCCAACCAGCAATTCCAGGTAGTCATGTCTAAGCAACCCAAAATAAAACACGTTTCTACATGTGTATTCATTCAGTGTTTTTGATCATACACCAGATTGTCTCAGCCATTGGTGAGAAAAAAGGCACAATATGGAAGAAATGGCCTGGCCTCAACAACGGACATAACATGGATCATGAATACTTTGGGTTGGAGGGTGAGTTGTACCTATGGAAATGTGATTTCCAATTCCTCATGAAGTGGTTCCCAAACTTTGGAGGCCAAAAAAAAGCCACGTTGTATTTGATTTAAATAACATTAAGAATATGGTCTGTATCTTTATTTTCACCCATCTTTGTCATTACTTTCTTTTGGCAAATGAAAAATTCAAATTAAACTTTGTTATCCAAGAGTTTTCCCCTAGTCATGTGCACTCCATAACTTGGGAACCACTGTTACGTATTTTTAATTTCAGCAATGTTGGGCTTTGGGGTACCCACAGCCTTTTATGCCTGATTCCCATTTCAAACGAGTCACAATGCCATTCCTGAATCTGTCACTCCTCCAGTACCACTGTGTATGGATCCACGCACTAAACTGCTGCTGCTGGCAGCCACTTTCTTGTTGGTAAGCATATCAATTTCTACAACTCTTGCAGGAAGATATTGTATTGTGTTGTTAGTACAGGCCTTTTTCACAGAGGAGAAAGCATGGGTGTAAATAATGAAATGAATGGTGGCTGAATTGCATTTAACTGCTTGAGTTTCAGGGTGCCTGGTGTTGTGCATGCTGGCTCACTGGGACAGTGAACAGAGCCACCATTAATGTTGTTAGTAACACCTGTGCTCTTTCCTACTATGACAGAAAAATGTCTTCTGTGAAAAAACATCAATGTAATTAAATCACTCACTGGAAAATTCATCCATTTTCATTATGTTACAGAATCACATGTTCTTTGAAATGAGCTGATCGATGAAAAGGATCAATCACGAGTAAACCGGCATTGTTGAAAGTGGTTTACAATGAATACTTCAGCCAAGTCACTTCATGGTACCAGACTGCATTATAGAGCTTTACTTAGAAAACAACAGTAGGGGCTGTCCTATGGGTAGGATCTCGCTTTAAAACAATTCAACGTACATTTCTGAAAGAAAATGACACTGAACCAGCGTTAGCAGCAGATGCATATTTGACATTTATTGCTATAATCCATCAGGTGTACATCCAACAGTGTTTCTTCACTCTTGACACACACCTGCACCCATCATCACAAAACCAAACATGGGCAGCATTACAGTTTTTTAACAAACTATAGGCGCTTTTTAACATGGTTCCAAAGAAATGCCCCCGAGGAACTGATAAAACCTGTAACAGACCCTGGGCCCAGTTTCATTTGTTTTACTACAAAATGGAAAAGGAGTGAAGGTCAGTGTTTCAGGAGTCCTATACACCTTTTGTTGAGAACAGAGCCCATCCCTTGGATTCCTCGAAAGGCGGGGTAAAGACAAAACAGAAAACTGGTTTGGGTGGGGCTCGAAGCCAGGCACAGTGATTTAGGCAGCTTGGCAGTCCATTCTTAAGATGCCGCTTATACAACCTTCTGCCCAGCACAGGATGGTCCTCCTCCTTTGGGATTCAACTTCCAGGTCAAAGATGGAGAATCATTGTTGATTCAGTTGAGTGATCTTTGAAGTGGACTGCATTTACAAATATATTGTACACAATAATAGTAATCAAATGACCAGAGGAATTGTAGTTAAAATACAACACTGTAATAAAATAACATCTACCTGCAACCCTGTTTGAGTCTCAATAAAACAGATTAACACATTTATTTTAACAGCAGGAAGTGTGATGTTATGTTAAGCAATAAAATCTGATCTAGTATTATACCAGATTGTTTTTGTTGGTATTTTGTCAAGTACACTTTGTTAACAGCTAATGACCAGATCAGCAAACACCAGTCACATGGCCTCCCTCTGGTGGCAAGTTAACATATGTTACAACTTGCATTAAAAATTTGAAGGGATTCGTTCGTCTCTGGTTGATTAAAAATAACGCATGGTTCTCTCTTCGGTTTGGTTCAGTGTTCTGCTGACAGGATTTCCAATTTGGCACAACGAAGTAAATGGTCTTCTTGCCTCTGTTCCTGTAGTCTTGTTACACAGTGCTGATCCACATAGAGGTATCCTTTCCTAGTCGTCACCCAACACGTCACAAATACGCACATACCTGCACACCACAAACAGAGGCAAGCAACATTAGCAGGAGACAAAGTACACCAGAGAAAACCCATTTCTTTCCCTCCTAAGTAATGTAGCATCGGTTCTTACTCTTGCAGAGGCTCTCTGTGTGAGGGGTTAACGTCCGCTGCTAGCATTCACCAGACCATGGAAGTCTTCCCATGCTCTGCCAACAAAGGATGATGCAGCACATCATCATTCACAGAAAAACAAATAGTTTAGATATTCATGTGTTTTCAATGGGAGAATCACAACAGCATCATGAAACAAAGGAAATGCATACATGGTTGTATTTTACTTAAAGTCACAGTGTGATACTCCAAAGTAGCGCTTGCAACTACCAATGATTTTCATTTTGATTATATTATTAATTTCTTAACTTAAATCTTTCTTGTATAAAATGTCAAAATTATGAAATTTCAAGAACCCAAAGATATTCAATTTAGAATCATATAATACAGAGAGACACATCAAATTTACATATTTGAGGAGCTGGAACAAGCAGATGTATGATAAAAAAAAAAAAAAAGAATGATCACAAATGAATCGGAGTCGTGAGAATCATTGCACTGTTTTATATAATTTCGCTCTTTGAAGCAACACTAATGCATCATCATTAAGTGTAATCCCACGTTAACTCCTCCAGGTTTGTGAGCATGCATACATTTGTGTGTGTGAGAGAGAAAGAGAGAGAATATAATAAAACGATGAGACATACATACTTAATGCTGTCTGTGTGAGTCTTGTACTCCATGATGGTGTTGGGAGGCAGGTTGAGGACTCGACGTAGGGTGTCTCTGATGCGGGCAGTGGTCGCCTGGTCACTAGCGGTTTTGTTCCAGATGGAGATGATGTCCTCCTGGAGAAAGGAAGCAGCAAAGGAAAGTCTGAATGCTGTATGTAGGCAGTGTTTAACTAGCTGCAACAGGTGTATGTCTGTCTGTGGGTTTACCTGGAAGCGTACTGACACCACAGCCCCGCAAATCTCCTCTCCTACCATGAACTGCTCCCCGAGCATGGCCAGGATCAGGTTCTCCCAACAACGAGACGCCAGGCCTTTCCTCAGGCGGATGATCCACTTCCCACCCATCTTATTGGCATCATCCTAAACACAACACAGGCATGGTTTCAGAACAGGCTTTTCATTTATAAAACCAAAACCAAGCTGTGCTCTTTGGTGTACAAGATCTCAGCGAATGACTACCCACCTCCCACATGGGTTTAATGCCCTCCTTGAAGAGGTGGAAGTCACTGTGGCCTGTCAGGTCGCCTGGCCGAATCATGTGACTATAGAAACGCCAGAACTGCTCCACCTTGGGAATGACAAGAAATGTTCATATCAACAACTGCGGAAGAATAAGTCAGTAAAATCTTTGCATTCATAGATTTGGGGTGTGTTAGGTTAAGGCAGTAAACAAGGGCCAAGACTTTCCCCTCCCTGTCTGCTGTATGTCCGCTCTACAGAGATCATGAGGATCGACATACCGAGGCGAAGCTGCCAATCTGTTTAATGTTCTGTTCGTAGCTCTGAGTACTGGCAGGTCTCCCTGGGGTGCGTCTGGAGTACCAGAAGGAGTAGTTGTATTGAAGAGGGTGCTCTCCCGCCCCTGGCACCACCATCTGCAGAAAACAAGAAAGTGACTTAGCCCTGCAATTAACATTGAAGCTGCGGTGACGTAGGAGTCATCCTCTAACAGGCTCACCTTTTTCTTGGAGCTGTTCTGTTCCTTGTCTTCATCTTCAATTTTTTCCTTCTCACCGTCTTTCGGTGAGCCTTGGTCCTGGTCGTGGTCTCCGCTGTCGTCATCTTTCAGACTGCATTTGATGGAAACACAGGTAGCAAGACAAAAACGTTTGTGTCATGCGTTGAGTATTTAAATTAAGGGGTATATGCATATTCTCTGTTGATAGTTAATTAGGTACACTTTGCTCAAACTAACGCAGCCTAATACAACAGCTCTGCGATAGATTCCACCTTCATGTAAGTCTAGTTTTTGTTTAAGCTGTTTTAGAGAGGCGAGTCAACTTTATGGTCATTTTGGAGCCTGTAGTTTGTGGTGCTGTTGAACTGTTCTGTGTTACAGTGACATGGTCATTCTAATACGTCATTTGAGATAAACGGGTCAGACAACATTAAAAGCACTTTCAACAAAAACTGAACAGTAAAAACCTCCATAAGGGTAAGATTTACTTCAGGGCTACTGCGTTATACATTCGTTTTAACTGGGTGAAGTCCCACCTAATAAACAGCCAACTGAGTACTTTTACCCCGTGAACTGCAAAGATATAGACTACACACGTACAAACCTGTACAAACAAACAGTTGGCTGTCTGCACCGGACATCAGGGCCATGGGAGCCCAGATAGAGCCGAGGCTGCGCGCACCTTCCACCGCCTCTCAACAACTAACACACCGAGGATCCAGGGCCTGTCCGCCTCCCGGAAGGCTAAGCTATAACTAGCAACACAGCACATTACCAATCACAAAACACCCAGCAATCTCTGTTGTTACGTCCCTTCGTTTTAAATGCACCCGTGTATGTTGACCTCGCTCCGATTTGGGTTTCTACGCGTACACAGACCATGCAATAACGCGGACACACCTCTCTTTTTACACGCAACAGCTTCCATGAACGTTACGTTCCCCCGTGAATTTGCAGCCACAAATGGGAGCCCACTCTCTGGCACACAGTGCGCACACTTTTGATTACTCACGCGTCAAATTTGTTGTTCATTATTTTCTAGGTGGGAGCCTTTCGGAGTCCTACCACAGCCTCCTGAATTCCGCAGGAACGGCGGCGCGCACAGCACGTGTACGCGCACGCAGTGTGATGAGCGTGGACCACATCAAAACATGGGACACACCAGTACCGAGTTATGTTTTAACATTTTATTCCTCACAAACTTTCAGACATAATAAATACACAGAACAGTACCACTCTAATCAGTTAATTATAGCTTAGGGAAAAAGTCTCTGGTAGCACTGTTCCAATGATGCATCTGAAAGCCTGCGACTTCCACTCACAGACATGGCTGTGAGCAGGCAGGCAGGCGCACACACACACACACACAACACAAAAAAGAACTGGCAGCTTCTTCAAATAAACCGGCCTCCTCTGATGTGCCGCATCCCTCGTTTTATCCCTTCCAACTGTCCACTTGTCATCTGTTCTTGCGGCAACTTCAAATCCCAGTTCTCTTCAGGTCCAAGCAGAGCTGTGGACCAAGTCTGGGGTGACAGAAAGGGAGCTGGATGGGTGAGGATGGAGTCAGGAACTAAGTGGACTTCTTTAGGCCTGGTTTGGGGATGAGGGACTGCGAAAACCCTGCATCCATGTCAAGAGACAAACAATGCACGCTGGGTAAGGAGCAGAGGATCGGGGGTTGAGGGATGGGAGGAAAGCTCTGGCATGGTATGGCACGTTATGGTGTGGTGTGGTTTGGTTGGCTCTGCTGTCAGAGACCATCCCCTCGGCCCTTGCCCCCTG
Organism: Gadopsis marmoratus; assembly: GCA_036023855.1. NCBI lineage: Eukaryota > Metazoa > Chordata > Actinopteri > Centrarchiformes > Percichthyidae > Gadopsis > Gadopsis marmoratus. The sequence continues at coordinate 4,005 of JAVQJF010065449.1, read as the reverse complement.
TGCCTCTTAGGACCTTCATGAGAGGGCCCTTTGTTCCAGGCCGGCAGGCACACAAGTGAGTGAATGAGCAAGAGCAGCAGCGGCCCTCTTCAATGGTGGTTGTTTGTTTACACCAGCCAGTCCCGTCATACTTCATTAGCAGCCCAGCCCACCGACAACCTCTGATGTCCTGATCGCTGATGAGTGTGTGTGGCTGCCCATCAGCCGCGAGCCTCTGCGGTTCACGATAAAAGGGGTTACTAGGATTCCCGACACACACATTCCCACTAAATCTGCCTCTCAGCCACTGGTGGTACACATACATACACGCACACACATACATACAGCCTCCGTGGCGAGGGTGGACAGTTGAACTGGTTCTTTCATCGCGGGCCAAGAGGCACAGGGAGGTGAGCCGACGTCAGTGGAGCAGCAACAGTCCCAGAGAACTTGCTTCGCATCACAGAGATGTGAGAGATCTGCCGCCCAGGAAGACACAAAAGACAGAGCGATTATTCAGTGCTGCTATCTTCTGACCACAATCACATATTTAAACATATGGGTTTATATTAAGTATGAGGGAATTTTTTTGCCCTGAATTGCCCTCAAAGCAGGACTTGCTGTCAGGCTGCTGTCATCCTACTGTAAATCCTCCAGAACAACAACCATTTGATGTGTTGAGCTTTGTTGGGAGGAGGTTTTGCCTGAGAGGAGGTTTTGCCTGAGAAGTTATGACAAGAAAGTTCCTTGACCACAATATAACATATCACTAGGGCTGCAACTAATAATTATTTTCACTACAGATTCTGTTTTTGATCAATGGATTAAAACTTTATAAAATGTAAAAAAAAAGTGATAAATGTCCATCACAGTCCAAAGGGACATTTGTTTTGTCTGACCAATAGCAGAAAGCCTGTAGACATTCAATTTACATCAACATAAAACACAAAGAAGCAAATCCTCAAACTTGAAGCTGAAACCAGAAAAGCATATTTGCTTGATAAATTACTTAGAACAATTATTTGATTATTAACATTACTGGCAATTTATTTTCTGTAGATCAACTACTCAATTGATCTGCTAATCAATTCAGCTGTACATGTTTTTTGTTGGTTTTATGTTGTTCTAAAAAAACATTTTGTAGTTTCTTTCTACTGTATTGGTAGTTTTAATTATTCGCCCAGGTTTTCTTTCTGTCCTTATTTTTCTGAAAGTATTTTGTGACTGCGACATGTTTTCTGACGTTATGGTTTAATTTGGTTGCGTGCTTTTATTTTGAAGTTTCTGTGTTAAAAGGTGCAGCAACCTGGCCGGCCATCTATGTATCTAGCTCCCATTGGATAATTGATTCAGCCTTTTTGTAAACTATATAAAGGCTGTGACTTTACACATTCTGTAAAGCACCATAATGAAGGCCCTGTCCCACTGGTAAATACAGTAGATTTGTCAGCTAGTGTTGCCAAGCTGTTTTTTCACATTTACATAATATGTCCAATGAACTAACCTCCTGAATGGCACTTCCCAGCCTCTCCTGGCTTTTCACCACTTTCCTGAAAGAAGACACACATCCATTATTTATTCTGACAGTGATATAATAATGATACCTGAAGCTACTGCTATTAGCTGCGTAATCACGTTCTGATTTCAAGATTAAGACAAGGGAACAGCGCCAACCTGTGTATTCTGCGAGCCAGGCTGAGGGTGAAGTTTGCAGAGCAGTCAGGCTGATAAGTGGACGGCACTATGGTGTAAGCTCCAGGGGAAAGACAGCAGGCCAGACTGACATCCTGGGTGTAGCAGTGAGGGACACAGCTGGCCACGGGATCCTCATCCCTGGGTAATGTCTGCTCAGATTCCCCTTCTGGGAACTGGATACATAGTGAAGATCAAATAATTAAGTCTATATTAAGAATATTTTGTATGTTTGTGCCAACTGTCTAGTTGCTCCTTTCCTTTTCAGCAGTGGTAGTGTTCGCATGGTCAGCACAATTTATTTATATTTATCGTATTTTATAACTATTTGATTGTATTATAATCAAAGTTAATTATTTATACACAATATTAAGAGTGGTCTCTTAATTTGTCAAAGTGCATATATATATATAGTTACTTTTGATTGACTGACCTTGTAAATGTGGAAGCCAATAGGGTGCAGATCAGTGTCAGGGCGGCTCTGGTGCAGGGTAATCCTGACATTAACTCCTGAGGTCAATGCTGACTCATCACACACTGTAAAAGGGAAGCATGGGTTCTGCAAGTGAGATAGGAAGTTCCTGCTTCCTCCAGCCGTCCTTCCCTCCACCCACGAGCCCCGGAAGTAACTGGTCTCCCACTCTCCATCTGTTGTTAATGGCAGTGAAGGTGCTGGGCTTTTCAGGGCACTGAGGAAGAAACCAACATTGTTATGTCATGAATAATTCAATCAGAAACTGGACTTTACATAGTGAAACATTGAAGAAGGAAAATCCGTCTATTGTATAAATATTGATATATTGATTCCTTTAAAATGTGTTTCTCAAATTGACCAGCAGATGTCACTAATTATTTACCGTTATTTATTTTTATGGGAAATCATAGTAAAGAAAGTCTGTGGCCCCACACCACCTAAAAATGTGTTAAATGTAACCTATTGTTAAATATTGTGTTGTTAATTTGTGCATCTGATTTTATTGATTTGAGACACACATTTCTGAAAGTACTTGGACTTTGTGACGATGCACAGAAAACCTCTCTGACCTTTTTGTTCAAATTTTATTATAAAAAAGAAACATGGCCTGGATGTGCTGCATGTTTCAGGCAGCACTTTCACATCAATAAGAGGAGCTTGTTGTTGACTTTCTCCTCCCATCAACTGGCCCTTACCTGAGAGATGTGGAAGAGAAAGAAAAGACCCTGATTAGAAAGCGGGCCTCAGCTCCTGGCTGGTAGGTGCTGGGGATCACCAGGTAGTGTCCGGGTTCCAGCTGCCCATGGAGGAGCACCTCTCTCTCGAAGGCGTGGCAGTGAGTAGAAGCATAAGGAGGTTTGTTCAACATCCAGCTTAGATTAAAACGCTTCTTCTCCACCTAGTGACAGAAAAACAGGAGTGACATGATGCAAACACACAAACATTCTATTTTCCTATAAGTGATGAAACAAACCTTCCATATGTGTAGAGCGATAGCCTGGTAGTGCTGGTGCTTTGTGTTCTTGCAATCCTCGAGCGGCGTTTGTGCGAATTTCTCCGTGTTTCTCCATTTTCTATGCTGTTGCAGAGACACCAGCACCTCTCCTCTCTCACACACTTTCAGCCAAAACTTAGGGTTGCTGCCGTAGCTACTGCTGTTTCGGCTGCCACCGGCGGAGTGCCCCTTCACCCACCGGCCAGCCAACTGATGGTTGTATGTCAGCATATTTCCTGTCGGAGAGAAGAGTTGCGAGGGTTAGAAAGGGCACCAAGGAGGTCAAAGTTTAACACATTCCTTATTATAATAAGGGAATCACCAGTAAAGATGCTCTTTAGGTGACCCTCATCACTGATGGGGTAGCCCACTGTGACATCATCAAACTGGGACAGAAATTCGGTCTCATCCAACCAGAACTCGCCTTCGGCCACCCTGGCTTGTAGGTCCAAAGCAGAAACAGGGTCGACAGAACTCCAATTGGCACCACTGCAGAGAAAGAGGTAAACTGAGTGAATGCAGACTGTGGCTGAATCCCAAACTCCGGACTTCCACGCACTTGCAGACACATGGACTTTACAGGTGCGTACACCGATCAGCCGTAACTTTATGACCACTGACAGGTGATGTGAAGAACATTGATTATCTTGTCCCAATGGCACCTGTCAGTGGGGGGGATATATTAGGCAGTAATTGAATATTTTGTCCTGTTGAAGCAGGAAAAATGGGCAAGTGTAAGGATGTGAGCGACTTTGACAAGGGCCAAACTGTGATGGCTAGACGACTCAGAGCATCTCCAAAGCTGCAGCTCTTGTGGGGGTCTGCAGTGGTCAGTACCTACCAAAAGTGGTCCAAGGATGGAAAA